>JAUBNY010000048.1:8349551-8420819 GCA_032275445.1 Crypturellus soui | reverse complement strand
GGAAGGAAGGAAGGAAGGAAGGAAGGAAGGAAGGAAGGAAGGAAGGAAGGAAGGAAGGAAGGAAGGAAGGAAGGGAATAGCTTGAAAAGTCCCCTGAAACACATCTGTAAAATGCTCAAAAGAAATATTATTACTTTTCCATAGTTTTTTTTTTCCAAGCAGTTATAGCAGTGATTTTCAGTTTTGTTTAGTAGTACTCTTCTTGTTGTATACAGAAATTAGTTTTCCTAAACTACACCCGGTGATACAAAAATCTCCAGTCAAAAGTCAAACAGTAAATTCCAGTTTATAATTGGCAAGTGTTTCCCTGCTGTGCACATTAGGCTCACACTCTACTTAAGAACTGGAAAATGGTTGTCATTTCTTCTCCTGGATATATAAGTGTATGTAATATGGATATTGCATTTTACTTAGTGGCAATAACATCAAAATGAGTGTGGATATTGTGTTTACTTAGCAGATCATTAACCAGTCCTACAACCTGGTGCTTCTTTAAGGCACTTTCCTAACAAAGAGGTGTTGCATGCAGGATTTATGCATACTGGTCATTATTTACTTTTTTTGTGGGAGGGGAAGGGGAAGAGAAATAAAATACAGTGGAGCAAGGAAGAAAAAAGAAACTGGCATCACTAATAGAATTACTTAGAAGAAATTTTCTGTTGCTCACTTTTCCGTACTCCAATATACACATAGGTTTCTAAATTACAGCAATTTACCCTTTTATTAAATCACCATGCATTCTCAGGTTTCTGACAGCATGCCTCAAAAATGCATTTTGTTTTGAGGGTAAGAAGAAAATTTTGTTCAGGAACTTGAAACTGTTTCTGCATTGTTTACTTTGGACTTGTCTGTGGTCTCTTCCAGATGCCACAATTAGTCTGTTGAATTATTTGAAAAGATTTGACAGGTTCAAAACAAAATTAATCTCTTTACAGAATATCTAACTTAATTAGCAGAAGTTAAATTAGCAAAAAAGAGCAAATGTCCACTGCAATTGAAAGATCTTTTGTATGTTTTAAAAATATGTGTGAAATAGTAAAATACAGATTTTTTTTTCCTGACAAATGAGGATGTTTTTCCAATGCACTTCTCAAACCTTGTTATATAAAATAAATGTGAGTTTTCACTTCCCTAGATAACTTGTAATAAAGAATTAGATCTAGAAGTAGTGCCCCATGAGCAAGTAGGAGTTTCAGGTCAGAACTGAGATTATTCAGGTGGATGGGAAGGGGAGAGGAGAGAACTAGGAAATTTCATAGGCTTTCCTACACTATTTATATAATCTTTTGATCTAATTTTACTACTTTACATTAGCTTGATGTATGTCTTTGTTTAAAAAAAATGTGGTTTTTTTTCCTGTATATATTGGTAAAAGACCTAAATAGCAACCTGAAATTCATCATAGCTGTTACTTAATAAGGGGGAAAAAAATCTGATAATCAGACCTTATAATGCTGCCTGCAGTGCATACCTCATTGCTAAAGTGAGTCTAACTCCTGCTAATACCAAGCATACATCACTTCAAAGTACTTTTTACTTAAGTGCACCTTCTTATGAACTGCACTGCCACCAACTCACAGAATGAGACTGTATTGCTTAAAAAAATTTAGTCAATAGTGAAATAATTTCTTAACTGAAAATGGAGCTCTCCAGATCATGCCCAGACACTAAAGAGAACACTTGTGTTACTGTTATGTTGTGTATTACTACTCTTAACAGTATACTGTTAAACTGTTATTTACTACAGTAACCACTAAAACCAGGAAGCTCTATTTTATAGGCTATGTAAAATATCTACGTGAATATATTAAAGGAGTCTACATAAATACAGTTTTAGATGACCATAATCCAAGTGCGTAGGTTCTTTTTCAATATGTAATATATTTTCCACCCAGATCTAAGTAATACCAGCTACAATTGTTCAAGATATGTTTTGGAAAATAGCTATTTAAGAGCTCAAGAAACCTGTATCTGAGATGGATTTTTTTGAAGATAAACTTGAAAAAAATATAGAAGTGATTTGATGGAAAAAAACAAACTGCATTGTGAATCTGAACTTAAGAAAATTATTAATGCTGAAGCATTCACGATATGAATATCATAAATGTATTTCTACCGATGAACATTCTTCTGCATTAAGACCCAAAAGCACGGCTTCCCTTTTATATATTTTGAAAGATAATTTATACTGGGCAAAAAAATGAAATTACCTGGAAAATAACATTTCTTCTTTGACAACTGATTTGACCAATAAAGCACTAAAGAGAATCCCAAATGACAACTTACACACTACCTTTCCTTTTCAATTTCTGGCTGAATTATATCACCAGATACCTTACGGATACAGTTTGTATACCAATATATTTTAATTTAATGTTAAAATTTTAGTATGTTTCAATAATGTCAAAACTAATGCTTCCAAATGTTAAATTCTCTTTTTCCAAAATTTTTATCTTTAGGTAGAAAAAGCTAATTTTCATAAATTCATAACTGAATTATACTAGATTCATAATCAAGTGAAATTCAAGGAAACCAAGGAATAGGTACAACACTTTGACTTTGCTTAGATAATGCTAGAGATACTATAATGCAGAAAAAAATAAACCTTTTTATGATGCCCTTCGTAGCGCACTGCCTTTTACTTAGTTTTGTTTCACAAATTTGTTTGCGTAGAGCCAGAGGATGGATAATGAATGGAGGGTGCTCAGGTTACTTTGGTAGTATTCTGGAGGGTATGTGTAATATTCAGTAGCATAATCTATTAGGCCGCAGCCTCAGCACGTTACTTCTCTGGGGATCTTCAAACCCGCCTGGCTGTGACCATGTGCCCCGTGCTCTAGGTGTTCCTGCTGGAGCAGTGGGGTTGGACTAGATGATTTCCAGAGGCCCCTTCCAACCTCAACCGTTCTGTGAGTCCTGTGAGCAGGTCTGCACTGCCTGCACCTACACGCTTCTATAATTCCTATTCAGAAGAGTAGTTGAATTTTGCTCAGAATGTGCCAATAAAAAAATATAATATATTCTCTGTATTTAAGTAGATGTAGTATAGAGTTCTACTATAGGATTAAGTTCTCCTGTGGTATATCCTAATGCCTATAAATATAATGAATTTGTATAAAATGACTGATTCAGAAAGCTCCTACACAGCTAATAACCTAGTCTGTCTGACAAGGTAGGCTAGGCATATCCAGCCAGGAATAGGTATCCTGGAACAGAAAGAAACTGAGAGGGTCCAAGACTTCAGAATAATTTAATGTGAGACTAGAGATCCCAAAGGCAGAGTATATTCTTTGATGACTTCCTTCAAGTAAAAAAGTTCTCTTGTTTCCTCTACTCATTTTTCTTTAAGCTAAAATTAACTCAGGCTTGTCGGAATTCAACTGAACATTTTGGGAGGTGAGAATACAGCTAGTTATTTGATGCAAAAGGGGGAGATAACATATGGTTATCTGTGCATTCAAGACGCAAATCTTCCAAGCAACTCTGGATTTTATCTTAGAGGAAAGACAAATAAAGGATTTTAAGAATATGTGTGATCCTTTTATCTTCCTTGTGATGTAAGAGCAGGGAAGCGTGATAAACTGTATGAAATGCTGAAGAGATCACTGTAAGCAGGGATGTACTTCTTTATGGACGGGGAGCTTTTTGGCACATGAATAACTCTAAAGAGTTATTTTTAAAGGCTACCAGACACTGTCTGTGAAGTCATAAGTCCGCACAGTGACTTCTTCCATTATATTGTACAGACTCATGAATGCTGCAAAAGATGAATACTTAATTTAGAACACCTGCTATAGTCTTGATACTACACTTCTCAAGTGCCCACTCATGAAGAAGTCTCAGGCACATGCTAGGAACCACAAGCGATAACCCACTTTTCTGCATTTTTAAATCTGGGTTTTCATAACCATGCCTTTGTCTGTTTGTTTATTCCCCCATGTTAGAGACGCAAACCGAAAAGTTCATCTAAGTTGGCTGGGGTTTCCTTGATCTTGATGACCGAGTCCATGTCAAAGAAAATGAATGCAGCTTAATAGTAGTTGTCCTCAACTGGAATCAAATCTCAGACACATAACGATCTCTTTGTGATATGTAACATCCCTAAATTTCACTCTCACACTTTCAGTATATCTCTATGTGTTTATCAGAAAAATAGTTTTGTTCTAACAAAGGTTACAAACTGGCAGATGGCAACAGAAAAACATGAAAAATAATTTGCTGTTTTAGTATTGAATAAGCAGTGGTTCACAGTGGTAGGCACAGTATTATTATACACTCTTTTAATCAATCCACTATGCCTTACTTTGGTGTTAAGAAACTGTATATATTACACTAATTAATTTTAAATGTAAATTATCACCCAGAATTAAGCAATGATGTTTCTACCATCTGTCCACTGTTTCTATGAACTTCAGGGGTCACAACTCATCATTAGGAGGTTGAACTGCTAATCACCTGAAGCAATATAATATGTAATGGTAGATGGCAAACATCTTTACATGGTCAATTGTAGCACTGTATTTGTGCATTCTTAGCTATTATCTGGTATGAAACTCGCTCAGAGACTGTGCTGTCTGCTGACAGAAGAGTGTGAAGTGGGAGCTGGAGTCACAATTCCACAAAAGTCAGTAGCAAAACCAACACTAGCTCCAGAATTTTCCCTCAAGGCGTATTAAGCTTTGACACTCAAAGGAAGAACTAATTTTGTCAACCTCTTGCATTTACATTTATCTCTGGAAAAGAGATATTAAACTTTTCTCTTCATTAGAGAAACAAGCTGCATGGCAAACAACCTGGCAAACAGGTTAGTTTGACGTCTAAGGCAATGCAAGTAAAGACCATGAGAAGCTAAGAACTACTACATAAGATCAAAATATTATCTCTTCCAGGACTATTTCTTATTCTAGGCTGTTCAAAAGATTTTGCAAAAAAGTTTACGTATAAGCAAATATTAAAAATATAGAAGTCTTCTAGGCAAGCTTTATCCCTAACCATCACCTAGGCATTGACTTATAATTTTTTTTTCTTATTAATTGTCATGAAAATATAATTGCATTTTCCATTGACATTGAGCAACATTTGAATAACTAGAATAAAAAATTAAAGCATTAAGCCCTTGAAACTTGTTTTAGGATTTACTTTTTAATGTGTTGTTGAGGAATATACTGCTGAAGAAATATAAGACAAGCCTATGTTTCTTACTTCATTTGTGGAAAATAGAAGACTTGAGAAACTGTTTCTCTTATAGCCTAATACATATGTTTCACACTTGCTGCTTCACCTACGTGAATATGAGCTTGGAAGAGAACTTTTGTCTATTTGTAATAAACATGTGTATCACTGATAATTTGGCCTCCTATCAAGGAAAGGGTGTTATTAGTAGTTTCATAGTCATGTCACCATATTCTTTTACTAACTCTGTGAAGAAATCTCTAAACCAAAAGCAGCATATGTAGTAACAGCTTTTGTTTTATGACTATTAATTTTATATGTATATAGGAAAAGTTCTGCATAAAAATTTCACTTATAGATTTGACTCAAGGTGAATTTAGCTTTCATCAGACATAATCCTATTGGAAGCACATTTCCTCATATAACTTTACATCTCTGTACATAACACAGTTTTGACAGTTTAATGAAAATACTGGTATCGTGAGGGAAGGACACTTGGTGTGTGTCACATCAACACCTTTAAACTTCCTTTGAATTAGAAGGAAATTTTGTATGAAAGTAATGTCAATCACTGAACATTTAGGTCTAGACCATAGGTTATTACTTTGTGCAGAGACTTCTTGGTTTGTAATGAGAATTTATTTGCTCTCTGCCTGTCAGCTAGAGGAAGAAAAATAATTACCTTTGATGTATACATATTAGTCAATAAATCTGCTTCTAAGGCTTTCATTTCCTCTTCTGAATCTGGAAATAAATCAGAAACATATGTTTATTATTTTATCATAAATCACAGACATTTAAATTCAGCACACAGAATTTAGGCACATCAATGAGTTTTGAAACGAAAGATAAAAGCGTCACAATGTGAACTAAACTGTGACTGTCAAGAGTTTTCAGGCAATTGCAGCTTAAGATAAAAACATTATTTTAAAATGGAAACTCTCTGCCTTTTCAAACTATGATAAAACACATTGCCGTGAGTAGAAAGATTCAGTAATTTCAATTCATTGTTAGAAAAGCCCATAAATCTGCAGTCATTTCATTAAAAAATAAAAAACTTGTGAGATTTTTCATTCAAAATAAACACATGACCATTTGTCACCTTTGTTAACTTTAGAAGAAGACTTTAAATATTTATTTTTAAATAATATTTCATAAGTAGCAACTAAGAAATTAGGTTAGTGGCAGTTTTGAGTACTTGACAACATTTATTTTAAATTATTCTTGGATAAATGAAGAATAATTTTACTGATGAGGGGTTTCAGATAGACCAAAGTTTGCCATACAAGCAGTGTGTGCACAAAAATAAAGTATTCTAAATGAAATGAAATCCTTAAGACTTTATTTACTAATTTAATTGACTTTTAATAGCTCAGTGCATTTGAAAGACCTGTGATTTGTTGAGTAAAGTAAATGCAACTCTTGCAAAATAAAACAGTTAAAAACATTTTTGCTTTGGACATACGCACAAGGAAGAGCTGCTAGATATCAAAGATGAGCTTAATACAGAAATCAGTTAAACCTTTTGGTGAAACAAGGTTCTTGTTTAGTCTTTCCTTCCCCAGAATACTGGCAGTCCGGACCCAAACCATACACCTATATTTAAAAACAAAATTAAAGCAACATCTATCCCATGCTAAAAAAATTCAAACTCTGCTTCATTAAAATGATCTGTGTTATTATTATATAGCATCCACAGAATATCTGTGGAAAGAATCTGCCTATTCCTTAAATTGGGGAGTCATGACCATTACTAACTCCCATAGGAACACAGGACTGAAAAGCACTTTTTATAATTCCATACTAGATTTCCACTAGTATGGGAAATCAATTATTATGGTATTAAAAAAAAAAAAATCATGTTCTATCTAATAATTATTTTCTCCTATCACATTTCTTCTGGGAATTCCTGCAAATCATCTGTGGTTATTCACCATCTTTTCATTCACTGTCTTCTCATTTCAGGACTAATTTCTAATTATAAAATTGTTTGTGGCTATTGTATCATCTCCTTCATTATTATTGGTACTTTTCTAATTTTTACCTAACAACTCATGTATTCTTTGAGAGCAATCATAGCTGTTCCCAGCTTAGATTTTTAGTGTCCATTCACACAGTGGTTACCAAATAAATGTAACATCACCACGTTTTTAAGACATTCTCTTGGAAACGCCATACCTCATTGCAAAGTTATGTCCAGAGCTATTAGGCTCTCGCCTATCCTCCTCTCATATGACAGACAAGCTGTTCCCCCAAGACCTCAGAATGGCCTTCCATAGGGCCTCACGTAATCTGAATAACTACCCCAATGCCTAATGCTTACCATTAGCTACAGGAAATAGATCTCTGGCACATTTTAGGATTTACCTTGCCTTCTGTGGTTGAAAAACCTTAGTCTCTAATAGTAAGTATGCCAGCCTCAGTATGACCAAGTACAATATCTGCTTAAACAGCTCCAGCTTCTTTTAAAAGGACTTTTTAACAAACACTTTAGTATCTCCCAAGCTGCTGCACTTCGTACTGCTGTGCTCTTTCCTATTCCGTTATTGCAGTCAGCAGAAACGTCCATGTGTTGCGATCATCTTCCCCAGTGCAGATGCTCATGTTCCCCTCTGGGTTACTAGCATGCTACAACTGCTCACTCTTACTTTTCCCATTGAAGTTTTTCTTGAAAATACTGGATAGCCACTTGTAACTTCTCTCTTACCTATTGCTTTCCATTTCAGCACTACCTGTTGTCAGTGCTACCTATTCTCAACTACTTTACCATTAATAGCACCAGCTCTACTCAGCCTAATTTCCACCAGTGATAGCAGCAGCTGCTGTGAATAGGGGAGCATCCCATGTGGACAGCATCCTGATTTGGAGTGCATGTCCTACGTTCTATCAGCTGGGGACAAGGAAAGAACGCGCTCCTGGTTGGCACACGGATTTTTAAATGACACAGGCAATAGAAGATAGCTGTGGAAACAGAACCCTATGCTGAATAGTTAGGGATTAAGAAATGTCTTATTAAGCAGCCTGGAGACCATTCCTTAGGAGACTGTTCCAGATTCCTGAGTGAAGAAGGATGCAAGGAAAGCTTGGGTGTCTATTCAGAAGGGAGCACACACAGATAAAACAAGGATGAAAAAGGAGGTAAAAGCATCAAAAGAGCAGACTCTCACAAAACACTTAGCAAAAAGCCAGATAATATATTATTGTTTATAGTGGCAGAAAATCCACACATTTTTCCATCCTCTTGATCATTCACACCTGATTGGCAAGAAATATTGTTTCTATTCATATATTTGTAATCTACAAGAATAGTTAAATTCCACAAGAATACACTTTCCCCCCCAAGGACAAACATTTTCAAAGGAAAATTAAATTGAATGATCATTTTCTTTCTAACATAATTGTCCATATTAATTAAAACTGACTCGTCCCTTCCAATGGTATTTTTCAAGCAAATTAAATATCATGTAAATTACACATACAATTTTGTTGCCTTTTTAGGAGCCTATTTTAATTTCCATTAATATATTTGACTTGAATGGGTTTTCAGTCAGGCTGCACAAACAGGAGGGCTGAATATTCTTCACTGGAAATACTACCATGTTTTCACTTAAAAAAAAGCTCTAGATATACGAGGAGAGAATGATAAATATTAAGCATTTTCATACAGAATAATTATATTTGAACTGTGATGAATAAAAACCACAGGTACTATATGCGCTACGGTTTTCTTCAGCAGAATACACACTGGAAACTTTCATGTAATGGGAGAAATATGAACTTGTGAATCCTGTAAATTTTGTGGAGTTAAAAAATAAAGTAATCCACAAGTTACTATGTCCGGGCTTTGAAACCTGTCTTTCAAAACCTTTGTTTCTATGACACCTGTTCTTTTTCTATATGTGGATAAACACACTAAATTACCACCTATCTTTTTTTTTTCGGTGATATATACTAGAAGACACACACAAAACTTGCCTGTGTCATTTTCCAAAAGACCAAGCAACAAATTTAAGTACATCATCCTCTTTTTCAAGATGCTAAAACAATTTTTCTTGGAACACAAAAACACACCCCCTATTGCATGATCTGCATCTATTTTGTCATTTCTGCTCATCACTTCAAAACAGTCAGCAATTCTTTCCAGACTCCTCAACTGTATTTCAGGTAACTAAAAGGGTCCAATGTAAAACTGAAGTAGACATATAATCATGCTGATTTGTATTATGGTAGGTATTCATAGGGCCTGTGGAAACTAATTTCTGCGACAGTTTGGAATTGAGCAGTGCTCAGTAACTCACAGGTGAGGTACCACTGTGCACATTTAAGCAAGGGGTCTATACCTGTTTCTCTATGACTAGCCTACAGCAACAAGCACGCTACTGACGTTCTCTTTCATGCTGCCTGGAGAAGAGGTGAGTACGATGGCAAGAAAGTCCCAGCTGGGATGGTGAGAGCGCTGCCGGTCGGACCCTGTTAGCAGGGGTGGCTGCGGGGCACCTCCAGGATGTAGCTGAGGGACACAGCCCCTAGCCCTGTGCAAAGGGGTCGGGAGCACCTCAGTTGCTCCTGCTGAACTTGTCCTGATGGAGTTGGGAGGAAGCAAAAGCAGGAGGAGCGGGAGAGGAGCCAGCACACGCGGACCTACCTGAGCAGAGGCTGCTGGCAGCCAGGGCCAGCAGTGCCACGCACACCAGCTGGGCTCTCATCGTGCTGTGCCGCTAGCAGGGCAAGTCCATAAATCCTAGGGAGAGACGGACAGATAGAGTGACAGAGAGAGAGGGAGAGAGACAGAGTCGCCGCGCGGCAGCCCCGCTCCGTGCGCTGCTCCCCGCGGGCGGCTGCGGGACCATGCGGGGCGCCCGGACCCTTCCCAACTATATAAGCCGCGGGGTGATGTCACGGCCGCGCTGCCAGCGCCTCCCGAGGAAGCGCCCTCCCTCCCGCTCCCTCCTCCTCCTCCTCGTGCCGCGGCCGCCCCGCGCCGCTCCGCGCACGGCGGCGCTGACGCCACGCGCCGCCTGACGCACGCGGAGCCCCGCGGCGGGGCTGGGGGCGCGCGGAGCCCCGCGGAGGATGCGGCGGGAGGGGGCGCGCAGCGGCTCGCGGTGCCCGGAGGCGGCGCTCCGCGCGCCCCAAGAGCGCTGCTCCATGCATGTATATGCGTATGTACGGTATATACATAGACATGCATACATATGTATGTACTTAAGTAGTTACTTGGGCAGCTGGTGGCAGTAGAGGGGGAGGGAAGCAGCGGGGCAGGAGTGCGGGCAGTGCTCCGTTTCACCTTTCTTCCCGGTAGGATTTTTATTTTTTTATATATATATATATTTTTCTTCCCCTCCAAAGCGATACGGAGCGGACTGATAGGGACTGGTGGGGGAGCCGCTCGGAGGGTCCTTGGTGCTGCCCCGCGAGGGGAGAGCAGAGCCGCGGCGGCCGCGCTGCCCACCCTGCGCCGGGCGTCCTGCACCGCAGGGCGCCGAAGTGCGGAACGGGCCCTCCTCCTGGGCGCCTTTTGTACATTATTAATCATATAGTTAATAGTAATAGCAATAATGATAATAGACTATGAAAATAACCCGAAATAGGGGAGCAGCTCTAGCTAATGGTTGATACGTGAGTACGTGTGTGTAAAACTGAAGACTGGCATCAGCCTCCATCGCTATAGTGCTTTTAGTATGATTTTTCTCAGATCCGGACAAATGCTCCATCTGTTGAGTGCACATATTTACAATGTGGAACATCTTGCTCTTGGTGAATGCATTTTGGGCTGATGCACATGCCGCATATAGCAGGAACGCACTTGCTGAATGCCTGGTTCCGCTGTCATCTCCACTGCGGAAAGTTTCCTTTAGGAAAAAAGAAAACAGTGAGCAAATGTGAGCGATGGCAGTGATGAGATCTGTGTTCGTATACAAAAAAATGAAATAGATCCCACAGAAAAAAAAAAAAAATCAAAGTCCTGCCACAGAAAGCATGTGCTGTGAGAACAGTTTAATTAACTGCTCTCCTTTCTCCCTGAATCACCATTTGCAGCAGAGCAAAATTTAAATTTGTAACTTCTTTTGTTTCATGCTTGAATAAAAATAAACAGTGACTGCCATTTAGTACAGGGCTGTGATTTTTGATGCGTCTTGAGAACACAGATTTTTGCATTCTCTTGGGAATACATATTTCTGCTTTATTAAGGGAGTTGTAAGTGATTTAAAAAAAATCACACTGTACAGGCTCTGCTAGTCTGCCAGAAAGTTTTAGCTATAGCTCATCTACTTTAGCACGGAGGTTAGATTAGCTGGCCACTCACATTCCCCTCTAGACCTATTTTCTATTATTTCCATGATGTGGAAAGACCAATCTGCAGCTGATTTTGCTCTGTGGGTGTTCTGCAGTTCAGAAAGCTCTATGAATGAGAATCATATTTCATAGATATTTGCTAGTGCCTACTCTCTGTCACAGATTTCTTCAATAGTGTAATTGCCCATATTCTTATGTAACTGGAATTTATAGGAGTGATGGGTTATTTTTTCCTCAGGAAGACAGTAATTGTCAATTTCCCTGCCATTAAAACCTGTGATCACCTAATTGTTGTTGGCTTTCTTTTTCCATTTTTTTTTTCCTTTTTAATTCTGAGATTCCAATTATTAGTGATTCCAAGGGGATGAATGTATGGTATGTTATGGTCTATTAGCTTTTTTTTATCATTGCTCTGTTTTTACCCTTTTCCTGGAAAATGACAAAGCAGTGTCCAAAATCTTCTCTGCTTTCTCATCATCTTGAAAGTTCTTGACATATTATCTTCAAGTTCTGGCATGACAAAACTCAGACCATCAAGCAATTTTTTTTTTCCTCAATAGAATGGAACTTCTTTCTATTCCCGTTACTCCTTTATTTACCTTTTTTTCCATCTCTTCCCTGCACTTATGCTGTCTTCTACTGTTCCATTAACATTTACATGATAGGAATTTTAACCATTTTTACAGTGCATTCCTCAAATCATCTGGACTTCTCCAAGGCACCTTCATATTACGTTTTCCTTCATGGGAAGGGTTTATCTTTCAGAAGAACATAATCCACAGAAAATTTAGTAAGAAAAAAAGCATTTTCATCTCAGATCTTTTTATGTTTCTTTTTTTTTCTTTTTCTTTTCTACTATTTTTTTAGTAGTTCTCAAGCTAGAGGAATCATGTACTGATTTTTGTTGGTGGCGGTCATTGTCTCAGTGTGCCTTTACTTGCCCTCAACACGTGATTTAAACAGCCTGTCCAGGCCTATACCTCAGCTCCCTTCACAACTGAAGATAATGAAATACTCAGGCATATGGCCGATTCCTGAAGGAACAGATACATGAAACTCCATTTAGCTGGTCACTGGAACAGAAAACTAATGTACAGATAACACTAAGCACAAAAGCTGTAATCGTAAAACAGAAGGAAAAAGGAAGCTTCACTAATAATCCGTCAGTAGCAGGTGCTGGAGATAAAGAACAGTTGATTCTCTGTTTGGCAAACTGTTATAGCTTGAGACCAGAAATAAACACAGTGAGAATGAATGCAAGGCTGAAGCTGTCGAAAGATGAACTGCTGAAGACTTGTCATTAAATACATTAATCTTGTCTGAGAATTTTCCATGAAACTATTTTGTAGGCAGACCTTGCAGGTACAGAAGTTCGGTGCCTACAAGAGGAATTGTCCTGGAGGAGGTCAGCAAGAAGTTCAAAATACCAAACTGTGGCTCAAGATGCTGACTCACTATGTCAAATTTGAATTTAGTTGCGGTGATTTAAGCTATTTTACACCTACACCAGGTTGACTAGGAACAGTTTAGGTTAATATGGTGGAAGGAAAACTTTGGGGAGTTGAGTTCATTTCTATCATGTCTGCTTAAGGAACCAGAGCCAGCAAGCAGCAGGCCAGACAGGATATTCAAAACATATTTAAAGCATAAAGCATACTCACACACTAGCTGAATTTCCAAGGCACTGCAAGTGCTCTGATTTTCTTTTTTCTTTATTTGAGCTCAAAATACGTACCTAGGATTTTGGCTCCGTTTAGTCAGGAGAGTGATTTTTGGCCATTGATGCTGTGTTTACCTTTTGAAAATCCCTAGTTGGATCCCAGGGACCAGTTGTGCTGCAGGGGAGAACAGAAGCAGCTTAAAGGTAAGAGGAGCTCAATCCCTAACATGCTTGGCCATTCCTAAGAAAAATGTTAGGCACTCTCAGTACTTCAAATCTGATCTCCTTTAGTCACTCTCCCTCTTTCAGTTTATAAAATTTCCAGAGCTTATGCCCTTCAAGGAAACCCTGAGGAGGCAACTGCATAATGTACAAGAATGATCTGTTTTAGGAAAAGCATAAGCAAGCATCTTGCTACCTGAATCAATGATATTTCTTAACATGCAGTGAATCCACGTCACATTTTGAAAGGAGCTGCATGTCAGAGGTAGCCCCTCGGACACCTAATGGCTGCAGCAGTATTTCTGTGTGTTTTAAAGTTCAGGAGTTGGAAACTGAAACTGTCATTCTGTGGGGACTCCCCATAAGAGCACTGTGTGCTTGGCAAGGCTTCTTTTCTTGAAGCTCTCACACAGAAACGGTAATTACATTTCAGGGGATCACAATTCTCCAAGATTTTTTAAGTGTCATCTCACTAGATCTAAAGTATTATTTCTTCTTTTAAATACCACTTCTCTCCCTTCCCCCGCCCCAACCCAAAGATTAGGCATTAGATACTCTTGTCCTGATAATAAAAAGGTTCTGTCCTGCTATTAATAAAGCAAGTACAGTAGGTATGCAGTTAAAGCTACTGAGGTTGTGAACCCTATAGTCATGCATACACTTTTACATATATAGATGTCTATATCTGTTTGGAAATTGCTCAGGAAATCAGGAAAAGTGAGGCCCTTTAAAATGTCCCCCTAGGGCATAAAAGAGAAAAATATTTCCTCTTACACTGTTTCACTAGGATTCTTTTGCCCGAGAAGGCAAACACTGCAGTTTGGAAATGCCACCACAGTGTGTCATGGGAGTTATGCTTTGGACACCTTCTGCGAACTTTTACTTCTCTAAAGTGGATTCCCAGACCATGCTGCAGCTTTCTCATTTCTCTCACGTTTCCTCCAAATACCTAACTTAATTATTCACTTGTCTCCAATGAGCTATACATTTTTTAATTTAAATTCCAAGATATAACATATACAGTGGCAATGAGTGAACAGCCTGATGCAGCTTTGTTAAAGATGGCATATTCATGTAATCCCCTGTTCACCAGAGAGGTCATGCTTCGAAATTTTATGTTAAACTGATACTATTACAAGTTGCAAAATTCTTGCTTTAATATTGTTATGGTTGAACTGATCGGATAACAGTGATAATAATCTACAGATCTAAAAGAGTGAAATGAAATCAATCTGAATTCAGTGGGGTCTCTTTGCTATATCTCTTTTCTATGATATTTGGATTTTGGCTGCAATTTGCCTGGAACTGTATAACTGGAGGCAATATCCACTCTCATATTATTTTGGTTTAGTTATGTTACATGAGTAAAAATTGGACTCCACACTAAAACTCTTGAAAACATTTTGCTTTTCCTACCACCTTCACATTTTTTTTCTAAATAATCATGCTGCTATTTACTTTGTATCCAAGAGACGATTTCACTTTAACTAGCTATTTAGAAATCACACAACCATGAAAAGATTTTGAACTAAAAATACTGAGGAATATTTCCTCTGTGAGCAGAGACAAGCAACATGTTATGATTGTAAATCAGTGAGATTAGGCTAAGACCGTAATTTTGCCAGGTAGATGTTCTTGCTAGGAGTCCATTACTGTTTTTTTTTGCCAGGTAGATGTTCTTGCTAGGAGTCCATTACTGGTTTAAGGAATGCTAACCAGCAGTATCTTCCTCTTTCTGCTTCTAGAAAATAGAGTCTGAGGAGTCATGGTCAGTCTTCCATAGCTATTCTACTGCAACACAAGAAAAGATTAGGAATCACTGTCTCAGTTCATACAATTATTCAATAAGTATTTGGGTTTTTTTTCCTTACCTCCTTCTTCAGAGAGGTCTATTAAGCAGAGCAGAAGCACCAGCTGTATTTAAATTTTTGCTGCATAAACAAGGTGCTTGGATTGACCATTTATGGGGAGACCATTTAACAATCTCTGTACGTCTGACTGTTCTCCATTTAGGAGTTATCTTCAGAAGCAAACTATGAATTCAAAGAGCTGTGGTTTCAGTTCTGTGCCAACATGCATATTCCAAATATACACCCCCTCTGCAGCCTCCAAAACTTTTACCTATGAGGAGTGGAAGACATCCATGTTATTTGCACGTCTGCGAACTGAAATTTGCATACACAGCATCTGAGAAATCCCTTGGAGACTAAAAAGCAGACATCCCAATGAAGGACAGCCCGTCAATAAGAATACATGTTACAACGGCAAACAGGGGCAACCAATCATTTACAATATAAGCAAAAATAAAGCTGACAAAGAAATAAAGCAGCCATTCTGAAATATAAAGTAAGACTTTGCATCAGAAGAATATTTTGCATTTACATAATACCTTTCAATTTTAGTCCATTACAAACATTAATTAACTAATGCCATGTCTAAACTAGAATTCAGGTTATAAATACATCCTGCTCTGGAGAAAAATGTTTCTAATCTGGTCTAGTTAATACCAGCCTTGTTTTTACTGGTAAGGCTTGTCATAAGGTGTGCTGAAGAACTACAGCCTTCACCCTTTTCCCATACCAAAACCCTGCAGAGCACTGCCGGTGTCATGCCAGTAGTGCCATATCTGCAGGTGCCATCCACACTGTAACCGCTCCAAGCCTTGGTGTGCTCCCTCCTCTCTCTCTCTCTCTCTCTCTCTTATTCCAATTCTTTCAAACAGAGACATGTCAGGCTGGCAGGAGGACAACCTCACTGGCATAACCAAAAGTACACAAGGGGATTAGCTAGAGAGCTCGCAGCCCAGATTAATGCACTGATGTCAGCAGTAGCTTGTGCTGAAGACATGATCTCAGCTTCAAACTGCCTCTCTGGTGCATTGATCTGTACTGCTGGAGCCATGCTTAATTGAGACCCATAGGGAACTGTTTTCTAATCACTAGGTGATGTAGCCCCAACCCTGCAAACACCTCTGTACATGTATAATTTTAAGAAGATGAGTGGCATTACTCATAATGCTAAAAATCAAGCTTGTTTGCATCTGGAAAATTCAGTTTCCACACACTGAGGAACATGAGTTAGTGATTTAAAGACTGGGGCCTGAATTTCTTTTGTTGATTTCAGTGGGACACTTCGGGATTAGGACTGGACATTAGCTGAAAATATGTTAAGAGTCAGTGGTTAAAAGTAGGTTCAAAGAGCATGAAATTTCCTGGTGGTATCCTGTGACATTCCACATTTTTGATTTAGCCAAAATAAAGACTTGAAAATCAGGAACAAAAACTTAGAGCTAAGGGAAAAGGGTCTTTCTCCTTCTTTTGTCCTGTTTGCTCACATCTTTATTGGACGAAAAAGTGATCCAAACGTATTTACTGCTAACTGGTGCTATATCTTGTTACGCACTGTTAGGGTTACCAAATGAATCACAGCTTGGCAGAGCGGTAGCTGCAGTGGTCTCACTGCATAGGGTTCTATCTTTACAAGTAAGTTAAGGCTTTGGAGGTGAACTCCCTCTGCTCCTATTCCATGAATATCATCAAAGGGAAAAGATTTGTTTATACAGACAGGGTCCTGCTGTGGGAACAGTAGCTTGAGGTCTTGATGAAGAAGGTAGAACATTAGATAGCATCACTACAGAGCTAAGGGAGGGTTTAGAAAGAATGAAGAAGTTGAAAACGTTAACAGGTTTGGCACGCTATCTGTGGCAGGCTTACACAGGTACAGCACGTACAGGTAACTCCTACTCTCTACAGTCCTGGTCGCAGCACAAAGATGCGCATCATGAACTGTGGCCTCTATTAAAGTAGAAGATGATGGAGTTGCCTAGCCCTTCTTCTTGTGCTCCCCCATGGCTGTAGTCAAAGCCAGGAATCTCCCCAGATGCTTCGTCTCTAAGCACAAGGGAGTTAGGCTCAAATAACAAAAATATTATCCTAATTTTTTAAATTAGTAGGAGTTAAAACACCTAAACAACTTTGCAGATTTGGACTTGATGCTACATTAAGTTAAAAGCACAGAATCTATATCCCCATTTTAGGCAACAATATTCCTTGTTTTCTGCTTGTCAGGAATCAACCTACTAGCAGCCAGCATGCTGAGGAGAAAACCAATAGAGTACATTCCTATTAACCTGCAGAATTTAGGTGCCTAGGCCTTTGGCAGTTATCTTGTTGGAATAATAACAAGCTAGCTAGAAAAAAAAAATACTTGTTCAAGAGGCACTAAAGAGTTACATAAAAGTCCTTTAAAAGGAGGCAAATGTGCCCGGTTGTAAAGAATTCTATCCCAGTTAAGCTGAGGATAACATCTTCAGGAGATATGCACTTCTCTGATGAGTGTATCCTCATATACACTTCTCTGATACATAAATCATCTGCTGCTGCTTCTTTTTGCTCTAACAGATGCAAGCTCCAAATGGCATGGTGCCCTCTGAAAATCTCCCTGATTGCTGTCCTGGAATAACATGTTTTAGTTTGAATTTGGGGTCGTAAACATTTAGGGATGTCAGATCTTCCTACATCTTTCTTTAGATAGCCTTTTGGAGTCCCTTAGGGAGTCTCCTTAGTTCCTTGGTCAAACTAATACTCAAGCTGTGAAAGTGCTAATGGTGCTTCTAAAAGACTACAATAGTTTTGATTACATATTACTTTGAAATTGTCAAAGAGCTAAAAATTACAATGGATATATTCTGCTCTAGTTAGAGAGCAGTGACAAAACAATACAGTTTTGTTTCATTTTTTTCATTTCTGGATCTTAAATTGATGTTATTTGTATCTCTCTATTCTGAAGTGAACATCAGCTTTATTTTTACATGACTGTTCTATGCTGCAAATCTGCTTTCCAGCTAGGATGAAAGTAAGAAATTCTTTTGGATGTGAATTACCAACAGTCTCAAGAGGACTTTTTTTTTTCCCTAAAGAAGTCAAAACACCATTTATTTACTCTTCCAGAGATCAGTCTTTCCTAACACATTTGCAGTTGTTCAAGAAGGCCTTGATCAGACAAAACTCTCATGGACTTGAAGGCAAAAGCTTTACAGAATCACCCAAAAATGTGTATTTAATTCTCTCCAGATATTATATCATATGCAGATTCTTACCCTACTGAAACTTATTTTATTATATATTTATCTATCTATCTATCTATCTATCTATCTATATATTTATATATATAAAAGAAATTGAGTGAGAGAAAGATTTAGAAGCTGCTGTAGCCTAGAATTTTCATATGTTGTATATTAGAAGTTGTTTTTTATTATTTTTATTATTTTTTTCATGATGCACTAATTTCCTTTAAAACTAATTCAGGTACCAACATCATGCCAGTAAAGGATGATAAAGAAAGTACACTTGTGCAACTGTGGAATTATCTGTGACACTTTCATATTTACCTACATGAGATGGGATCTGAGGGGAATAAATATTTCTACCCTGCAAACAGAAATAGACTTCAGATATTAAGTCATTTTGTCAATTTGGTAAAGCCTGAGTATCACAAGGCTTATATCTTACTATATGCCTGGTCCACAGGTGAGCCAACATCTGGAGAAGGGCTTTCCCTCTATGCGGGAAGCTGAAAACAGGCACGCTGGAAGCATATGCCAAGGACAGAACATCAGTGATTTTGATATAAAGTTCAAAAGTGATATGGGAACAGGCACTGATAAGGCCTCAGAGACTAGCATTGAAGAAGAACACAAATACTATTTCTGTAACACCTGGTATAGTGCACACCTCTCAGGGCATCTTTTTTTCCAATGCTCATCTCTAAAAAGTGTTCCCACTGAGTGGACAACAGCACTCAGAGAAACAGATCTCATTTCTTTCTGAAAATGACTTTCAATTGAAAAAGGTCAGTTCTTTTAAATATTGTAAAATCTGCTTTAATTACCTGAAAATGAATTGCTGTCTACAGGTATTAAATAATGACTCAAAATTAAATAATGATCCAAATCCAGGTTCAGGTGAGGTATTAATCTATTAATTTTTGTATGAGGAATCAAGCCTGATCAACAGTTTATCTTTTGTCCCAGTGAGAAGATATCACTCTATCAATAAGTATTTTTAAACTGAACATTCAGAAAGACTATCCAAACAAACAGAGCATGAGGATTCGTTGTCTCTGAGGCTTTCTGGTGGAGCTATGTTAGGAGCCCTGTCCTTCCTAATTGCTTGTATGATTAAAGCCAGGGTGGGCAGTGGATGGAGAGTTAACATTTCTCCCCATTTTGTGGTTTGCAACCATTTTTTTTTTCTTTCTATTTGAGTCAGTATCTTGGAACAGACCTAACTCCAACCTAAATTTAGACTTCATAAAACCATGAAATATGAAGTGAATTGGACATACCATTGCAGGCCAAAAAGGTACATAATTAACACCCTATTTATTTTTGTGAACTGCAAGCAAACATGCTTACTGGAGGTTTAAAGTCCTAAGAATCATTTCCATAGATTCTCCCTGTTTTTCTGGTCTTTCTATGGGTTCTTATCATTGAAAATAATACTGCACTGTTGGCAAATTTTTAAACTGAAGGAACTGATTTCCTTTGTTTAAGAACTGATTTCTAAATCCTGCCAAGAATAGGAAATCTTTCTGGTGTCCCTGGTGTGTTAATAATGTACCTTTCACATGGGTGCAATTTTAGTTAGGGGTCTTAGAAGTGAACTCAGATCAGTCTTATATTTTGTGATATATCCTCTACAGCAATTATTAGGGCTCCAGATATGACAGTTTGGCTAAACTGCCCTCTTTCAGGTAGATGCCATAGTAGTCACAGATGCTACTAAGTCAGGCACTTAAACTAAAGAGGCTGAATGTAACCCCAAACCACAACTGCAGAATGCAACAAGAACTGCTGAGAAAACTAATTATAAAATACTTTTCATATGAGGATTAAAATAAGAAAAAAGAGGGCATTAGGTAGATTATTTAATCTTTTCTGATATTTCCATGATAACTGTGCAGTTCTGGAGGAACTGAGAATTTAATTCATGTCTCTTAACACATTTTAATCAAAATTGCAGAGTGAAGAAAAAAATCTGCTAAGGAGCTGGAGAAAGATGCAGGGAATGGAGCAATTGTCGTATTACATCCAGTCATTAATGGAAGAACAGTTCTGCTGTGTCAGACCAAATGCCTTGTTGGCATCGTATCCTGTCTCTGACAGTGGGCAGCAGCAGATGTTTAGGGAGCAGTATAAAAGCAAGGCAAGCATAAGGTGGTCTTTTAACTGCCAGCCCTGTGGGATCAGCAACTCAAGGATTTTCAGAGCTGAAGGTTTATTTGGACTGTTATATTTAATAGCCTCTGCAAGAGGTAGAAGGATGATCTTTCACGGCCTTACAACATTCAGAATAGGTCACACTTATGGCTATGCCAGAGAGTGGTGAGTGGTAGAGGAGCAAAAAAGAAAACAGTAAGGGATTTGGGAAATGGATAAACCAAGGCAACAAGGATCCAATAACCAAGTGATATTTAATGACCTCTAGTGCCCATATCGGCCATGGTTTTGTCTAACCTCACTTTAAATTCACTGATACTTTTGTTCTCAATGGTATTTTGCAGTCAGAGAGCAATTCTGTAATTCAGTTGCAACTACAAAATCATTTGTTTTGCTTATTTTAACCTTTCTGCCTGGTTATTTCATTCAGCAGGCCCTTATACTGTGAGAAAAAATTGTTGTTTCCTGTTTCTTTTCTTCATGATGTATGTGACTATAGGCCTCTCTTACAATAATCAGATATGCATCTGTTTCATATTGAAGAGCCTTATCTCTGCAACATCATCTCTCCTCATATATTAAGCATATATTCTGTATATTAAATTACTCCTTCCTTGCCATTTGCTGGTGTTTGTCTTTGCCTTTTTTTTCTACAATAACCTTTTTTAGATTTGTTCTATCTACTCAATAACTGTTAATTTTCTTTTTTTTTTCTTTTTGTCTTTTACTACTACAGAGCACTGACCTGAGGCTTTGAGTGAACTACACCAAGCAATTTATTTTCCTGAGACATGACATATAAATTAAGGGTTTCTTTAGACTGTCTTCCGAGTACATTACTCTGCACTTACCAACATGACCTTAACCTGCTCTCTATTCATCAGTCACCAATCTTCTAACTCCCTTTTGCAAATCTTCTCAGGCAAGAAAGCTGAGCAGCCCAAATCCTCCAGAGCTCTCTGGTGTAAACCCCAATCTCTCTGAGGATGGGTCACACCATTTCTTGCTGTTTAACCAACTTTAATCCAGGCATTTACCTTTCCTTCTTATCCTGTTGAACCATTTAGTCTAGTGTCTTACAGGCTTCTCTGCGCTTAATGAAGATAAAAAATATTTCTGAAGGTTTAAAATGAGACAGTTAGGTACCAGAAGCAGCTGAGGTGCAGTGCAAGGAATGGGTCAAACGAGAGGCCCTTCTCCCACATGTCTGCCCATACTCTTGACCATATAGTCCTGTCTCATGCCGTTCCTGCTACTTGTCTGACAACTCCACAAGCCAATTTAACTAGTTAGAGAAGCAAAAAACTATTTATTCACTTTCCTGCTTGCTGGGTCAGTTTAATAGCTTGAATTATGTAAGCAGAAAGCCTGGTGAGACCCAGACCTTGTACAACCTGGAAGAGGATTGGGACCACCCTACTTTTAAATGGAGTCAAACCACCCCAGTCATTTAATATAAATCTTCTCTAAACCTCTCCATGGTTTCATGGGGTTGTAGAGCTGTCCTACCACAGAGTCAAAGGAGAAGGTCTTGCTCCTTTTCCTTCCCCTGTTTCTTTTTTTCCCACTTTCCTTCCTCTTTCATGCTTTCAGCTCTGCTTCTAGTTCATCTCCTCCCATGCAGCAACCTCTGAGGATCACCCTGTCTGTCTGATCTTGTCTGATCCCAAAGTAGGCAAATTCACCTCAGTAATCTGTCCAAAACAGAGAAGGAACAAACTTTTGCCGCTGGGTTGGAACCCAGTCGGGTTATGTCAGCTTATGATGAGATCAGATGAGATCCCAGAGACTGTATAAGATGAGCAACGGGGCTATGTGCTGGTTAGGAGGAAAGAAATTGCAGGGATTGAAGGCCAGGATAAACATTTTTGTTGTGTGTAAGGAGTCTTCTGACTCTTTGCATCCTCTGAAACTATACCCTTGGACAGCTGCAGCTTAAAGCTGCATTACACATACCTGTGATGGAGTATTTTTGCCATGGGGATGTACACAGTGCTCAATGTGAGCTGTTTCGGGAGATGGCAAAGGAAAATATTTCAATTCAAATTAACTTAAATTTTCTGATGAAGAACCAAAGATATGCACCCAGATTTACTGTTCATTAAACCTGTTCATATCGCAGGTACTACTCAGGTGTTTGTAGTTTGTTTTCTTTATGTTTCAAATTCTACGGTAAATTGTTGAGAATCCCTTCTGATGATCTCAAGCTCAGGATGTGCAAATTTTATGCAGTATTTTCAACTCCCTCCATCCCTCCAAAAAACAAAACAAAACAAAACAAAAAACAAAACAAAGGCAAAAAAAAACAAACAAAAGCAAACAAAAACAAGTGAACAGAAATATCTGCCCTTCTTTCCTTGCTTCTTCTAGGGGGAAGAAACTGTGCAGGAGGGTGATTTGGCTAAGCCTCCCAACACGGGACCAGCTATTCACCTTTCTGATTTTGACATGCACAATGCACAACCACGACTAGAAGCTGATCCCGCTCGATTTGAGTCTTGGCTGCTTCTCCTGTCTACATGGTACAGCGGGAAGTGCCAGGGCCCTGGTCTGGAATGTTGGCCCAGTATTCCTGGAAGATCAGATCTCGAGTTTAAAGAAAGCTCAAGACATGTACATGCAGATACAGGTAGTTTGAGGCGTTTTGGAAGTTTAAGGGTAAGCTAAGTGAACTGTTGTGTCAACACTGCCTGCAAAATTAAGCCGTCCCTCTGAAATGTTTCTCTACTAATTCCCCATATTCAGAGACTGGTTTATGTGCTGAGGAGTGGAGGGTCATGTCCCTTTGTTACTAAGAGTAAATACCCATTTATATTTTGCTTTTATGCATATATTTATATAAACTCACAAGCATCTCTGCCCTCTATATTTTTGACTGAGCCTTGTAAATTACCTGAATGCAGTGGGAAATGACACGTCTTCAGTTCTTTTTGGCTGCTGAATGTCCTTTTTCTTGTTTCTACTAAAGAAGAGCAATTCTTGTTCCTCAGGATTCTCTGCTTTATTATTTTGTAAGGCTTTATCATACTCCCACCTACTTTCTTCCTGTATTTGGTTAGTCTAATTATGAAAGTGCATAGCCTGAAAGCTGCCTTTTCTCCTTCAGCTGTGGGGAAAATGTCTGAATATTAATGCTGGAGTGTTTCCTACAACTCGTTGCATAGCTACACAGAAATAGAAGCATTCTGATTTACATGTATAGAGGTACCCAGTTCCCACATTACATATCTTTAGTTTAAAATTACTTGCATTTGATAGTAAAAGGGAAACAATTTTCATGGCATTTAAATATTTCAATAAATTAAAATCGTGAGATGACTATTCAGGAGCATAACAGCTACAGATGTTTCCAGGTTCCCATTTATTCTTTTAATAAGAAGAACTGAATATTATTCTGCAGATAAAGCTATTTAATTTTACCTCTACCAATAAAAATGATTACTTACTTGAATATTATTTTTATCTCTAAGAAAACTTATACTGATCAGAATTTTGTGTTGAATATGATTTGAACGTGTCTTAGGGAATGGAAAAAAAATGCTGTCCTCTAAATATGAGAAAATTAACTGTATTTGGGATCATGTTCATAATGCCAAACCCAGACTGCCTCTTAAAATCTCCCCTGGCAGCAGGGAAGTTGTTTTGTTTTAGCTTCTCTACCTTTCTGTTGTTTGAGTGGTTACCCAAAAAAAGCTCCAGTCCCTCTCTTCATAGTCACAACTCAGCAAATGTAGCGCCTGGGACTGAACTGAAAATATGTGGGGTATTCCCAGAGCTGCCAGTAATAGGTAACCCATGGAATAGGCCCTCACTTTGTTTTCTTTATGTTGTTGTGACTGTCTTGATTGAGGGAGGAACAGGGAAATTTAGAAAAAGCAGAAGCTTCCTTCAGACAAGCCCATGTCTTATAGAGCCCTATCATCTCCTGCTTGATAAAACAATTCCCTGTTGTGCTGCACCTTGGGGCATCGCCTGGAGTTTACTCTGTAAAAGGCAGGAAACAAAAGAATGCAAAGAGCAGAAAAAAAAAAGTGATTTATGTATAATATAAGCCTGTTAAAAATAAGTGCATAGAGCAGAGGGCTGGGGTGAGCTGTGCTGGAAGCTTCCTCTGGGTCTGGGACGCTCAGCCACCAGCACTGGACTTTGCATCACAGAGGGTCCTCTTTCCCTCGCTCTGCACCAAAGCCGCTGAGCTTAGAAAGGGGAAAGAAAAACAAAAACCCCTTCTGAAGCTTTATTATAAATCTCTCATTCCCAGGGGTTTTTAGCAAACAGGATCTTTAATGTGCATTCATTTCCCTGTTGGCAAAGTCAGTTTAAAATAATAATAATAAAAAAAATCCTACAATGTCCCATAAGGAACTGAGCCTCTGCTTGCTGCCTCACTCCTTCTCTGCTGGGCCACGTTAAAGAGGTTTTCAGAAGCACCTTCAGTCACACCAAGGTCTGCAAAGGACTCTACTGCAAATAGCACGTTTACTTTAAAATCCCAAGGAGGGCAAAGGGACCACAGCCGTCTGACTTTGCCCCTTCATCTTCGCATTACTCGTCCCAATACCTCGCAAAGCCATACGGCTCCTGGATATGAAAGGCAGGTTATTATGTACAAAGAACTGGTGTGACAACTTGCCCTTCATTAACACTGCTGTTTAGCTGAGCGACTTGACCTGAAGTGGCTGGAACCTCCCCCGGAAAGTTTTCAATCCTTTTGTTTTTGTTGTGCTTTTTTTTTTTTTTTTTTTTTTTAACTCTTTTATTTTTTTTCTCCAAGCATTCCCCACCAGAGCAAAACCCCTTCTTTCCCATTTGCTGGCTGGTGGCTGCCCTGAGGGCAATGAGGCTGGAGTTTTTAAAGTCCTGTACATAACTTCACATCACAGGAGCAAGTGTGGGGTTAGTTCCCCCCCCCCTCCTTTCCCCGCTTTCTTTTTCCTGCTCCTAAACGCCTCCTTCAAGATTGCAGCTGGGCAGGACTCCAAAGGTGCAGCAGCAGCAACAAGCTGGAGTTCAAAGTTAGCAGTAAATTACACAACTTCCAGCTCATCGCTACGCTCAGTGACTATTAACAAGCTGGAAGGCGCTCAGGGAAAAAAATAGGGGAGAAGGGAACACCCTTGAACTGCTTGGGGATCGCTGATGTTATGCTTCTGCTGCTGGGATCATGGCTCCCTTTGGAAGGAATTTGTTAAAAGCCCGGCATAAAAACAGGTAAAGTCTGTTTGTACGTGGAGGGAGAGGGAGAAGGGGACTTAAGGGATGGATTTCTTTCATATATTTTTTTTCCCGGTTCTGGGAAAGATGTTGTTTTGGGATCTCGCAGCTCCCGTGAGCTGCGTCTTTGGGGCTCACCTGGGCTGGGAGCCAGTGAGGGGCAGGGGCGCTTCCCCCAACTCTCTCCCGCTCCGGCCCCTTTAAGTCCTAGGCAAAACTTGTAGCGGGGAGGACATCGCTTTCCCTAACTTTGAACCTCCCCCTCGACCCCTCCGCGTCCAAAGCAGTTGAAGTCCCTCGCTTTAACGAGCTGGGACGGGAACGGCGCTGTGAAGAGGAGCTTGGTAAGTGTCTGGCGGCGCGGATGGGGTGCCCTGCAGCTGCCCCGTGGGAAAACATATAAAAAAAAAGGAAAAAAAAAAAAAAAAAAACTCGGCCAGGTTCCTCACGGGCGGTTTGCAGCCACTCGGACTCGCTCCGTGCTCCGCTTTCCCAAAATTTCCCAGGGTGGAAGAGCTCCAGCTGGGAAGAATCAGCCCTTAGCCGCAAGTCTGGGGACACCGAGGTGCGCACCCCGACTGCAGAGTGGAGTGGGGGAGGCGGGAAGGGGACAAGGAAACTTTCTGGTTATACATAACCCTGAGCTAAGCTTCGGTGCTTCCCCCCCCCCACCACCAAAAAAGTGCCATTTGACAGCTCTGCTGCTCAGGTTGGGGTTGGCTTCTTGCAAATTTTCTTTGTGAGGACTTTGCCCCTCACTTTGTGCGTGCTCCCGCATGCCATCCACGTGAATTGTGAAAAAAGGCACAAAAAAAAAAAGCTTCGTAGGGAAGTATGTAATCCTTCTAAGTGTGGGGAGGGCTTCAAAGTGCACATTTTGTTGGTGTGAACACGTTACTTTGGTCTCTATGGAATTTACAGTGGCTCGACCCGCCTAGGTAAGATTTACAGAAACATATCACTGACTTTTTGGCTTAGTGATAAGCTCATGGATCAGTTATAATCTTTTCCCCATTTTAACTCCTGGTCTCCAGTGAAAATTGGTTCATATTTAAGGGTGCTCGAGGGACCATCTTTTTTTTTCAGAAGCAATAGCACTGGATCCTAAAAAGATGTGTAGAAATGTCCCTATTTTGATCCAAGTGCCGATTTTTGCTTTGGTATTTTCTTCTTTCTTTCATTTGATACACTGAAAGTGGTTCTGGAGGTGTAACTGTTTAGACATTTTACGGTCATTTAATACATTATATATATATTTATTGTAATTTAATACATTATATGAAATAAAAAGCAGAACAACTAGATTTAGTCAATGTTTTAAAATATGGAGCTCTTTTAGAAACATTAATGCTATAGGTTACTGCTTACATAAGTATATTTTGCTAATGAGTTTGGAAATGCAAGTATTTCTTACATAGCTAACCAGTGTTCAAAACATCTAGGAAGGTGTACATGAGCTTATTTTTTATCAAACTGATTTTTACACAAAGTTGAATGTTTAGTTTATAAGTTTTGCTATGGCCATCAAATGTATGAATAATGATGTTAAATCACAAAATGAAGTTCCACTCCATCCTGTGAATCTGTTTCTCTTTGACATTTAAAATAATTGCATAAATCTGATAAGATTCACTGATATCTATTGTGTTCCTGGAGAAAAAGTCATAATCCAAAACTTTAAATAGCAAATAAAAAATGAAATATTGAAGGCAACATCACAGGGAACATTTAACATTTTATTTTCATTTGATCGCCCCCCCAAATTAAGGTGTTTATGGGTAGAGGTGTTGTCAGGACAAAATAAACAAGGAATGAATGAAAGTTTTATGACTGTAGAAATGGGAGGGGGAGGTTGATTATTGTAGAAATGTGAGGGTAGTGTGATGTGACAAGAACAAAGCAAAATATTTTACTTTTTTGTTATTACCTGTTCAAATATGTAAATATCTCTATATTTAAAGTTAATTTTCAATGCTGAACTTTGAGAATTCAGACTTTGCTTATAGACTTAGTAAATGGGCCTCACATTGCAATAGAAATACCATGGAATCATATTTTTTTATTATGATTGTATCTTTGCCAACTCATTTGTAGACCTTGAATAGGAAGTCAAGTGACATTAAAATCCTTAGTTATATTTACTAGAGCAGTAGATGTGAAATCAGACCTTAAGGCTCATTAGTCTACCTTGCCTTAGTGTGCCCTTCTTTAAAGAGGGACCAGAAGGGACACACGTGTCCTTTTGTATGTCTAAGTATGTATGTGCAATTTAACTTGCTGCTTATTTTTTAGGTCTAGTGTTTGCTTCTCTCTTCGAGATACTCAGTTGTAATAGAAGAAATACCCAGCAAAGGGGGGAGCACAAAGAGAGCAAGCACTATCTTTCCTTCCCCGCCCTACCACCCACTCTGCATTTGCACTTAGAGTAATGACCATTAACTACATTGGAGAAGTAAATACTATATTTACAGGAGGAGGACATAAAACTGAGTTAAATGGCTTAGTGGAGGCAACAAAAGTAGTTGGAGCAAGAGCCAGAAGGAAAATGAAGGAGTTAGGAATGATTTGCTCAGATAACAAGGTGACACCTCTGTAATTAGTGCTTGTCTTGCAGCATTGCCTAAAGGTCCCAATAAAGGATCAGGGCCCTATTTTGTAGTAGACTCTTCACGCCCAGGTCATAAAATGTCAGCCTCTACCCCAAAGATCTTAGCGTTTAAACAAAGAGTTTACTTTAACTCCGTGTGTGAGCTATGTGAACAGGAAGGGGAGGAGGGGAGGATACGGGTTGTGATCCCAGAAGCCTCCAGAGAAAATCTGTGATTAAACCCCAGGAAGACTAAACCTGTGTTGAACTACTCCTGGTGCTGGAGAGGTCTGCAGTCTGCACTGCTTTCTTGGGCTACAGAAATCCAGCTCATGCAGAGACATAGCACAAGGCTTAGGTAAACATTAAGTCAAGTCCCAGTTTGATTTCAGAGGAGCACCAGCTAGGCAGTGCTCCCTGAAATATTTTTGTTGGCCAGGAGGAGCTTGAGTGATATCTTGATATCTTTTTTTCTAAGCTTGTGAGGAGTGTATTATACTATTGTCTGACCTCGTATGTCATCCAGAAATAGTTATAGTTCCCAGAGCATGTATATACTTGTTAATGTGTCCCCTGGGCAGCAACACACCCAGAAGATAGCAAGGCCCCACCCATAAGCAGATCCAAATATGATCCATAGGGACAGGCTGCACCTTATAAGGCAATAAATAAAGGTTAAAAAAAGGACTTTTTCCTGCAGGACTCGGTCTCAATGACATGACTGAACCTGAAGAGATTTTTTTTTTTTTTTTGGTAAACCTCTTAAAGATGCTACTCTTTGAAAGGTACATGATGTAAGGAAATGCTCAGCCAAAGATTGAATCATATGGAGTATGAGAAAGGGTACTGAGTTCTCTGTAGATAGTGTCTAGTATGTGTCTACTGCATTGCACTTTATGGAGACAAAACAGCTTCCTATTCACGTGTGAGCAACAAAACAAAAGTGTATATATTTACAGTGTATATGTTTTGTGGTTTCACACTGTATAAAATTTCTTGGTTGCTAAGTAACACAGGAATCTGTCCCAATGCTTCTCTGAAATTAAGATTACACTGCGCTTGGTTGCTAGATTTGTTCACTTCTAAGAATTTAATCATTTCAAATGTTACTCCTTACTTCAAGGATATCTGGGTATATCACTCACTTGTCGTGTTATCTTCCCAGTGATCTCGCTCCTAGAAAGTTCATTCCATTGGTATTTCTCTTTCATTGAGGCCATGTCCTTGAGTTTTTCATCTAAACGGAACTCATTAGAGCCTGAGTGTTCCTGTAAATCTTTGGTTGTAGGCTAAGGGGGGAGGGGGGGGAAAGGCAAGCCAAAGGGGAGACTAACCAGAGACTCCCTTTTCTTCACTAGTTGACTAGCTGTCCTTGAAGCTCTAGGGCTATGCTGTTAGGCACAAATAGCTAGAGAAATATTTTTGCCAATGTGATTCATGTTGGTCCTAAGTTTACCACAACCATTTATATGCTCTGTTGACATATAACACACTTGAACCCACAGGACTGTTTGATGACGAAACAGTCATGTTGCAAATCTGTTATTATTTAAATGTATTTATTGCTTTTGCTCTTCCTTCGAGATTTTTTTTCCATATTTTTACCCCCAAAGTCTTGGTCCCACAGCAGCTGGCATAGTGTTTCTGTATACGAGGCAATCATTTACTTTGCCTCCTCTCTTTGTCTGCCTCTCTTTAATCATCTCCTCTACTCTGTTTCAGAGATAGAAAGACCATGCATATCCGTTCATTAGGGTGCATGTTGAGGGAGTTCTTCCTGTCCTGAGAGTCAGAGGCCCCTCCCTGATGCAAGTAATACTCAGTTATTCTCTCAGGATTTATATTACAGTGCAGGATAATGAACTGGATTAGAGACTTCATCTATGTGATACTGGTCTAACATTATCATGTTCCCTCCCCTCCTCCCTCCCTCCAGTAGTTTCTCAGTGTACCTAGTTAGCTCAGTGACTTGAGTATTGCTCTGAGCACCCCTACTGCTCCCTGGTTGAGTGCACTCTGCTACATTTTAAGCCTTGGTGAAGCGAAACTTAAAATACTCGGCTTTTGGGTTTGGACTGGGAAAGCTCTGGGAGATCGGCTGCTTATCTGAAAGAACTGCATGTGAACTATAATGTAAGTCTAATGAGATCATGTGAAATGTCTTAATACTTCTCTCCTTGGATGAACATACTCTGAGAGAAGTCTTTATAGAAGTTATATAAATGCTTTTTGTTGAAAGACTACCTGGAATTTGGAATGTATGCTGGAGGGGATAGATGAAAACTTATCTAGCATCAATGGTGTAATGTAATCTGTATTAAATTTTTGAAAGGAAAAGATTATTTTTGTTTGCTATGTTTCGGTAATGATGGAATATTCTTATTATTTTCACTTTTCCTTTACTGTGAGTTACATTACTGAACTACCAAAGGAGAGGTTCCTTTTTGCACCAGAGCTCATACTTTCTAATTTATTTGCCAGTATGGCTTGTCAGCTTTCTTTCAGGGGTCAAAGTGATTGGATACATTTTCTAGTAATCTCTGTACACGTTTGTTCACTTCACTTTCAGGAAGAGCTTTTTGTCCAGCAAAACACTAACCTTATTTCTAAAGAGTTAATTATCTACTATCCCAGGAGGGCAGACAGTAATTTCATTCCAGTGGAGTAAATAAAATGACGAATAGATGTGTGTAATACTACACCATGTAAAGAAAGAGCAGTACTTGGGTTGAGTTTAAGCTAATCTGAAGCACTATTATAATGTACAGTCAAGCTGAGAAAACACACTTCAGACAAAGAAAAATGGTTTTAGTAACCAAAGAAAAATCTTACTGGTTAATGGTGATTTCCTATTTTACTAAAGAAAAAGGAATATTTTACATTCAGGCAAAAGGATCAGATGTTGCTACATGCATAATGATGTCAGTAGAGGTGGACGTTTTCAGAGATGGGGATTTTTCTTTTAGTTCTAATAACTTTCATAAAAGTAAGTGATAATCACAACCTAGCATCTTTTGAATACAGAACTATACCCTTAATTTCAGAAAATCTTACTTTGTTCGGTTCTATACAGTGAAAAATAATAATTTAAAATTATGATCTTAAACATTATTATTTGCAAGCATTAACATTACAAATGCTGTACAAACATTAATTAGCTTATTCAACTTCTTTCTCTTTGGTATGTAGGCAAATGCTGATTACTGGTGACAAGAAGTATGATGCAAGATAAACTTTTTGCATGAGACCACACACTAAGCCTAATATGTTGGCCATGCTGGTAGCCAGTTCTGTGCACAGAGAGAACTAAGCTAGCATTGCCACTCTAATGTTTCTCTTATGGGTAGGATACTTTCAAGACTGGAAACTACAGATAAAAAGTCAAAGGAGCTTTGACAATGAACACAAAGAAAATTAACCAACTTAATGGAATTGGAACAAAAAAATAGATGATTACAATTGTTTTTCTAACAAAGGAGCAATTCTCTATAGGGTATAGGCATTAAAAATACAAAGTTCAGTGTAATCTTCAGGTAGATATGATGCTGTATTACAGACTAATATCATACAGACATCTCTGAAAGCTTCTGTTTGTTTGTACCAGGACTTACATATCTGTTCATCATGCCTGTGTCTCCCTTTCTCGAAGATTATGTATACTACATTTGAGTCCAGTATATGTCATGCAAATTTTGATGATGGAATTTTTACTTCCAGGGATGTAAACCTTCGGTGGAACTGCAAAATTCTTGCAAGAAGAAAGAGTACTTCTCATAAATCATTTCATAGTTCCATGCATTACAGAAAATTTAAAAGGATGTAATTAGTGATATTTGAAAGTGGCAGGTTTCAGGAAGCCCCATCAAAAAGATTTTTTTTTTTTTTAATTGCGGAATACCTTTCTGGAAACTGGCTCACCTGAGCACCAGAGCCACCCGTGAGGTGCTTTTTTGTGTCTTGCTCTATCCAGACATATGTTCAAGGAGCACGTGTTGCAATAGTGATAATGATACCAGCTTGCTTTGCGACTTCAAACTACAAATAAGGATACTTGTTTTTCCTTAAATGTAATTTGGGTAGTATTTGCATGCCTCAGGAGAGTAAGTAGGGCATGACTAGACAGTGTAAATTCTGCAGAAGTCCACAGCATGAAAGTGAGTTAGTAGGGGAAGTATGACTAAAACCTGGGAGTTCCTTGCTTCTGATCCTTCATATAGTCTCCTACAGTTGACTGCCACACAAAGAAATGAAAATACATCACAGATTGTTTTGTTTTGATTTCTTCCATGCTTCACAGAGAAATTTTCAGCAGTTTGAGGTTTCTCCTGGTAAAACTCCTTGTGGGGGGAACAGCAAAATCACAGAAAAGGTAATAAAAAATTAGCATCACGTGTTTCTTAACAGATTGAGAGGTGCTTTTGTGAAGTAAACATAAGAAGAGAAAGATGACTTGTGAAGTAAAAAGTCAGAATGCAAGGTCTTCATTAGTAATGAAAATAAAGGTATCTTGTGACTTTATTTTTAACATTGTAAAACTAAAGTCTTGATACCATATGGAGGGAAAGAAAAACACCAGACTTTAAAGACCATTTTCCCCTATAGGTTTGCCATACATATCAAATGCACTTTAATTAAGGACTTGTTTCTCTTTCACAGAATATTAAGGTGTCTCCCTAAGTACATGTTTGCTTGTGTCAGTCTGATTCATTTTATTATCAAGTGGTAAGTGGCTACTAGATTAGTAGGTTAGACCCTACTGTATTTTGGAGTATATTTATTGTATGTTATCTTGGATGTATAAACCTCATTTTCCTATTTTTTTTTAAATTCATTAATCAGCTACATTGATAGCATTAGTAACAGGAAGGAAATATATTTACATAGCAATATGAAATTTGCTATGAATGAAATGCATAAATCTGAATTATCTACTTTGAGGACAAAAACTGTCAATCTGATTATTTTGCTTCTTTATTCTCCACTCCTGTCTGCTCTCATTCATTAATGTAAAGATTTCTGAGATTTCTGAGTTATGAATTTCCCATCATAATGGAAAATATAATCAGTTTTCTAGAAAAACACACAATATATTTTGCCCTCCTTTTAATAAAATGAAGCTAGTACTATTATACATGGAAAAGCATAACATCTTCTTGTTCACAGATAAAATGAGTTTTTAAGAAATGTAATAATGCTATAGTAATGTTGTAGACCAAGTTTTGTTTTTGTCAGGAGTAAATATGTTTACATTAATTTAACTTGTAAACATGCCTGACCTCAGAGGAGTTCTGTAATAGAGAGTCTGTCCTTAATACTGAACCTGCAATTTGCTCTTTGTTAGTAGATTCCCTTACCCATGTGGAACACCTTTGTCCACTTTCCGCAACCTCCTTCAAATTCAGCATCATAGTACTTCTACCAAGGGCTATTTCCACTGTAAAAGCAGTTTATACTTTGGCGGGGGGCGGGGTGAGGAGGGGTTAGAACATCAGTTGTGGCAGTATTTTGACAATATATTTTTATGCCTCATTTGTCACAGGAATTTGTCAGATCCTTCCTACTGATCAAAGAGTGGCTTAGTGATATTTATAAATGTAGGATCAGATGCTGATCTCCATTTGCCCTTGTTTCTGTTGGCTTTGTACACTGGTAAATTGATATACTGAATTGTTGTTTCACTGGGATAGTGTCTGCTGTCAGACTGCCTCCGTACTGATTGCAAAGCTGCTAACTGTACTTGTGTAACCTAATAATTGCCTCTGTCTCTTAGGGCCACTCTGTTACCAGTATTTTGTTTTACCAGAAAACTCTGTTAGTAAACCTATCTTCCTAACAAAGTTTGGGATTGCTGTTGACTTTATTTCACTTTCCCAAATATTTAGTGCTGGTACTTCAAGCATTAGATAGACACAGTCCGTGTTTGGTTACTCATGAAGATCATTAGAAGAGTCAGACAAAGTTATGACTTATTTTTAGAAGTGTAGTTTTGGATGTTTAGAGTATTTGCTTTTAGTAACAGTCAGACTGTTCGCAAACTTCAGGTAGACAGTACAGTGCAAATGTTGAGCTGCATCTTACCTGTCTTTAGCCATTGGAAATTTAGGTATCTAGTCATCTTGGAACTCTTTGTAGTTAATGAGTACAGCTAAATGCTTCCAGAGGGCAATTCATTCTGCCTTAGATGACTGTTAGTCACCCTTTTGGAGGTACCTATCTTATGTCACTGATTACAGAGGAAACCTGGAGAATTATCTTTGACTGCACATCTACATTTTAAATAGATGGGATGAGCTCCACCCAAATCACTTTCAAAGGGAAGGTTAACATCTCTGAACATCCTGCCTTCATGGATCATGCTCAGACTTTGCAAGAGACCTAATTAACACTGTACTGAACATATACCATCTTTTGTACCATTCATTTTAGAAATTAAAAAGCAAATAGTCACTGGAACGGTGAATTACAGGTGGCTAATATATGATTAAGCGAGAACCATATTAATAACCTGGATAGTATTCCTGTCTCCTGCCATAAAATTCCTACGTGATGCCAGACAAGTCGCATAAGCCACAGTTTACAAAAGTGCTTACTTACTGCATGTTCTTCATTTTCTATTTTGATGTCTTGCATTTGTTTTGCACAAGGACTAGGAAGTCACGGGGGCAAAGGAAGGTTATAGTTGTGTTGATTCAAACATACTTTGTGTTACAGATACCAGTTCAGTCTTCCAGACAGGGATTGCGCGGGTGCCTTTGACATAACTTTCCTTGAGCTTTGGATTTGTTAAAGGAAGGTAGTATACTTCTTTATTCGCTAGAAGAGGGTATGAAGATAAATTCAGTAATGATATTGAATCAATTGTATATCTTATGATAAAAGCAAAAAAGAAACTAAGTAAATGAAAAAATGTGTCTTCTATTAAGTATTATACACAGAAGAGAAGATAGGTGACACATAGCCACCAAAACCAATTATTATAAACTTCAGAGGTTCACAAAATTGTCTTTAAAACCTGTGGTTGTAACTTCTAGCTAGCAGCATTCACCAGATTCACATACTTCTAGCTAGCAGCATTCACCAGATTCACATACTATCATTGCTGGACTCACACAGGTCCTGAAAACTCTGCAACTATGCATCTTACTCTACCGAAAAGGAAGGTTTTCAGCCATAAAGTCTCAACTAATAGCCCTCTCCATAGCATGTCTGATGTCAGTCAATTGAATGCAGCCCATTGTCCCCCTAGTCTGAATAGCTAAGGAGATACTTGAATTTAAATCTTTAGCATCTATTTTTCAGAAAAGTTCTTAAACCATCTGTAATTCTCAGTGTTTTCTGTTGCACCTCTTCAGTTTGTGCTAGCTTGCATAAGTTAATTAGAGCAAGTAGAAGAAAGACAAAGATTTTTCTTGAAGGCTTTACTAGGGGAGGTATTCAGGCTTTTACTGTAAAGCTTTGTACAGGTAGAACACCTGAATGAGATCTAAGAGTAAGTGCTTGAGTCCTACCCTTTTGTTTGCATATCTGGCTAATTTAGATCAGTTCCTGCTGAGCCTGCTGGTGTCAACAAATCCTATTGTTAGGGGTCCAACTCTTCTGTGGCCTTTTTTTGTGGAAAGAAGGGATTATAAATTGCAGTGGTGGAAAAGGCAGCTAAAACTTGTAACACCCACTATTTGCAAAACCTCAGTACCTTCTTGAACTGTAGCATACGTGAGTATTGCCTATTGTACACGTTCAGTGAGGCAGGGTACAGGATATAAGAGTAAGGATTCGTCTCCCTATGAACAAACTGAATTGAATTCATTTTCATTGAACTAAGAGGCATGGGAAACACTAGTGCCTACAGTTTTTGAGTGTGTGACTTCAGTAAAAAGAAATATGCATGAGTTGCAAAGCATATGTGATAAATATATATTTAGAGTATAAATGCCTATATGAAACATTATGCCAATCATGTAATTCATCTGTATAGCACAGAAGGAACACAGTCATATATCTTATTACAGATCTAACCTGCATTAAATAAAATTTATGTCTAGTGTGCAATAAAATATACTACATGAAACAGGTTATCATATGTGACGTACAGACACAAGCATTTATGTAAGTTGCGTACATAGGCATCTTAAATGCTATGCAACTGAGTACATACAAGGATTATTTAAAAGTTGGGGGTACCAAGTAGAATATGAACATGTTTCAGAAGCGTGTTAAACACCTGTATTTCTCCGAACATCACAGTTTGCATGGTAGAAGAAAAAGTGACAACATTCAGTCGTCACTGTTGTATCCAGTTTATGAAATGACTTCTGAAAAGTAAACCATCTTTTATACTCACTGAGATATAGTCATTTTCACTGCTCTTATGCTGAAAGGATCTCCAGCTGCTAAGACATCTGGATACATGAAAAAATGAAGCGTTAGTTTGAATGTTGATGCAGTCTGATTTTTCTGTGAACTAAAGACAGGTAGTTTGCAGCGTCCTTCTGGTGTCACAGACCTCTTGAGATCATCACTATCCTGCCATAGATATCATCTTACAAAACTAGACCCATAATTTCTTGGGACTCTCCTGTCCTATGTCCACAGACACACATCCTCTTCCAGCTTCAGCTGTGGTAACTTCAGAGTTTCTTAGGCCCCCACCAGTTCCTCACTGTTTCTTACAGGTCTTTTGCTTTTCAGTTTAACTACTTGAAATTTTTGTACAACTTATTCAGTCACATTCAGGAGGCTTATAGTAGACAGTTTAACAAGAGACCTTTATTTTTATGGTCCAACTCATCTAAACTTGTAGTTTGGAGCACCACAGATAACCAGTATGGCGTATCTAAGAGAATTGCAGTAGGAAGGTTAACATGGATGAGTGACATGACTGTGAACCTGTTCGCAGGGCCTTATCTGGAAACAGGACAATATTTGTTGACTTCCCAGAATCATTTTCATTTTCCTTTAGCCTTGCTGACACACTTGCAGTACACCAGTTTTTTGTCTACTATTCATTCATTAGAAATGGCACCTCATGGGCCAGTTATGTTATTGTCTCCAGACTCTGTAGTGCATTCATTAGAGATTTTTTTTTCCAAGAGCTGCTGTTTTGCAGATACTCTGAATGTAAAGGCCCCATCCCCTAGTAAACACGATAATAAAGTTGAAGTGCAAAAAGGCTGTGAGTATTCAAAATTGAGTTCTTCCTAGCTTCAGCTAGAAGAGGGAAGAGTATGCTTTTACCTGTTGTAACAGTTTCATCGTAGTTCCAGATGATCTTTGGGGTTAAGCTGTTCTCAGTCACACTTAAGGATTCAGATGGAGTCGTGGAATGGCCTTCCCTCTGCAGTTAGCTTCCTTCACCTTCTCATAGCTGAAATGGTGTGTGTGTGTGTGTGAGAGAGGGAGTGCTACGAGACACTGTTCTGTATATCTCTTTCTTGCCTATACTCTTGCCTTTATACGAATCTCCCAGTTCTCTTGATCTTTATGATGTAGTATAAACCTTGGTTTCAGCCAGCAGTTCCTTTCTTCTTGCATTCCCCATCTTTGTCCCCTGACTGGATAGAACAAGTTTTGCAAGCTACAGTGCTCTCTTTAGCATATTTATTGCTAGGGAAAAGTCTGATCAGTAAGGTTAACAGTTTATTTTATTTGTCCAATAGCTGCTTTAGAGAAGATGTGGTGATAATTCAGAGACCCATGCACCTTCTGACTTAGTAACTAATATTGAAGCATTCATTGCTGAGGAATTTTAGAAAATTGCCAAAATGCATAAACTGGGTGTATCTCTCTCAGATTTTCAATGGACACTAAAATGTGTCATGTTCCCTTCCCCTTCCTGCCTTCCCCTTCCTTCCCCTTCCTGCTCTAATATAGTTATATATTTCCTACTCAACTGAGCTCTTCACAGTGAAGTTACATGAGAGTCCACTTCATCCAGTCATCTTTTTTTTCTTCTCCCTTCCATCTCTTTGAATATTTTAAGTAATGGAACACATTTGTTATTGAATTACTTTTCAGAAAATTCAAGAGAGAAATAAGAAAAAGGAGGGAAAAGGAATTTTATTGGAAATGAGGTCTCAATAGGACCCTTTTGAGGTGATTATCTTCAATATAATTTAATGAAAGCAAATGAAACATTATACAGTATAATTTCAAAGTACGGTGGTTGATTGTAAAATGTATTACAGTAGTGAAATACAGAAGAAACTTTAAGCTCATTCTGCCATACTCACTTCTGTCAAACTGAATTGCTGCTTGATCTGCATTTAATGATATACAAAAGGACTATTCTGGAAGAATATGAGAAGAAAAGAAGTCAAAGAAGTAAAGGTAGGAAGTGCCAGATTTTTGGTGCCCAGTGACCATACCTTGGCCCTTTTCAAAAATGAAAAAAAAACTTTTTTTTTTTTTTTTTAATGCACAATAAAATAGTCTGAAATACTAAGGGGTAATCATGAGGGTCATCTTTCAGAAGGTTATCTTTTGGATCTGGAGGGTTACTGAAAGGGCAGTTATAACCTCCCCACACACACACTCATACACTAGGCTCTTGACCACTCCCCCATCTCCTTTGCACCAGCAGCTATTCCGTTGTGACACCATGAGACCCAGTCCAGGGATCAGTGTTCACACATACATCAATACACACACACGTGTGTGTGTCTATATATATGTGTGTCTGTGAATATATAGATATTTGAATATATATGTGACTGTATATGGGGGAAGGTAAGATTTCTGCCAGCTTGGCAAGCTGAAAGCCCTTCAGTCAGATTAACACTAGAGATGGCACAAGCAAGGAGGTGGGAAAGGCAGTTTGCCATCAGATTACCTAAACCAGTTCATAAGTCATGCAGTCGATCACCTATGAAGCAGTATTTTATAGTAAAAAATAATATTTAGGATAATCATTTGCCTACAGTTGTTATTTTAAAAACAATATTGTGTATTTTGGGGTTGGATTTTGGTAGTATTGCATTTTGGTAGTGTTGTGTCTTGTTTTTAAAGACAAAACAAAAATGCCGATTCCTATGATGTTCCTTTTCACTATCACGGACTAAGAGTATCCAAGCTCTGAAGCTTACAGCAAGCTGTGGCTTGAGCAGTTACAGGGGTGATTACAGTAAGGTTTACAGTGGTGCTAAGGAAAAGATGCTTTGCTGAGCCTTGGTTGGATTTGAGGAATTGGTGGATGGAAAATGAGTCTGTCAAGACTTTCTTTTCTTTCATTGTAAATTCATGCTATGCTCTGTTTTGAAGGGTTCATAAGAAGATCCCAGGCATCTTCTGTTCCAGGCATCTTTCTGTCAGAAAGATGGCATGAACTCCTATGGTTTCTTTACCTGTATCTTGTTCCTTTATTCAGCTTAGATTAGTATGACTGCTGAATATAGAGATTTTCGTTCATGTTTTGGCAGAACAAATCCAACCTCAGAATGTTCTGTGTTTATTTATTCACTGAGCAAGATGTCAACAAAGCCAGGGGAGGGAAGGAGTATATGTTTGTCTTTCAAGAAAGGTCGAACAGAATTTAATCAAACAACAACAACAAAAGGTAGTGCTTTCAACCTGTGGAATTCCCCTCACTTCTTTTATCTCATAAGCTCATAAACAAGAAGGGTGCTGCTTAGATAACTGTAAAAATACCTAATGTGAAAAATGAGATAAACTAAATTTCTATTAGCTGCCTAATAACAACAGTTCTAACTTTGTAGTTTGGGGGTCTGTCTCCTAGATGAGCTCAAAATGTTTCTACTTCCTGTGTGTACTGAAGGTGTTGGTAGGGAATTAGGAGCACAATAGCAGTGACATAGTTCAAATGACTCTTAAATATGCATAGGCACTTAAATAAACAGCAGGATACTACAAAGAGTTTTATTTTTTCAATATGATTGTGGTAGCTACAATTCAGTGATAGCTTCATTTGTGAGCTATGGGATTTGACCAATGCCCCAAATCAAAATATGGCATTTGCTAACATTAATATTCCTAACCTGCATGCTGCTTGCTAGCATTTGAAAATGCACACCTTCCTGTTCATGCCTTCATGCTCCAGAGATTTGCCTCTGCTGGGTATGTCAGTGTTTGTTTTGGCTCTGGAGCTATTAATGGATCTGCCATTTCAGTGTCACATCAGCTTCCTCAGTAGCAGTTAAAATGCACATGTCAAAGCATGTTTTTCCAGTAAATTACTAATGTTATTGTTACTCACCTTGGAAAATATTTTAGTGGACAGCTAGGTCTGCTATGCTCTCAAACCTCCCTTTTGACAGGCTATCACAGCTACAGACCTGAGCCAGTAAGCAAGTAACCTGTCACATCATTCTGTGTATGTAGCAAACTTCCTCATTTTACTTGCTGCAATCCAAGCATTTTTTGACTAATACTCACTTACCAAAAGTATGCATCTGAATACCTAATGGAAAAATGATGATTTGTCTGACAGGAGGGCAGATTTAAAGTGTGTATGTAATCTATAGAGAATGTGTACCCTGAGGGAAAGAGAAGTGATTTCAGAGCTAAGGCAGGAGAAAAGGACCAGTGAAGAGAAGGTACATTAGACGTTGAATCATTTCAGCTGAAAACCTGCACTGGAATTTAGCAAACAAGATTTTGCAAAACAATAGCCACTACTGGAGCAATGACGGTTATTGTGAAATTATTACACAAATCTTTTTTTTTTTTTCAGGACAATCTTCCGTAAGTATCTTCCTTATCTAGTGATCAGGGAGGTTAATGCCTCTTAAAATGTCTTTTATGTATTTCTTTCTATTCATGTAAAATACCGAGTTAGTACAATTTCTTTCATTTTTTCTTCGTATAAAATCTGTCTGCTTATCGAATGAGGGAACTTTTAAGAATCCCACTTTCTTGTTTATTAATTTTGTTTCTCTTATATCTATTGTAAGAAATACTGATTTTCCTTCCTTTCTATTTGTCTTAAACATGGGTCACTTTTCAGCCACTACAGTCCAAGGTTTAGATATTACCATGATACACACAGTTCCCTTGCTTTATTTTTTTTAACTGGAGTTTAACATTGACATTTCAAGTCAGCAGGAATTCTGTTGTGAATTAATTATTTGTCGTAAGATGTTTGTTTTACATAACTTTTGTTTATCAGTCTACCTTTTCAACTTAGTTGTGCTATGACTCAACAATATAATTACATATCTAGTCACAGGTTATTTGAGTGAAAATTGTCAAAGAGCACTGGGAGAGTTTAAAAAGTGTGTGTATATTTATGTTTGATAAATGTCACATCAATACCTAGATACCCAATACTCTTGTTTTTAATAAATACCTCAATATACTTCTGTAAGGAAAACAAACAAACAAAAAACCCACCTCTATCATCATTATCAAATAAAAAAACAAATGACAGAGAGAAATGGTTAGTTCTTTTGAAAGAATTATTTTTTTACCAAGGGCTATGTTGTCCTTAGCAAGTCTTACTGCATTATCAGGTTCACTCTAATACTTGCATTGAGCTCTATTTTTTTTAACAAGTTATTGTTAAAGCACCAGTCCTGCCTTGCCTTGACACTTTTTAGCTAGGCATTGCCCTGACTTCAGGATGGTGCAAGGGAAAAAGAGCTAAGATATTGGCTTATGGCTTATGGAATTCATATATCTCACATGACATGGAAATGAACTGTGCCTCCATAAACATTGTTTTTTAAGGGTAGGGGAAAGGGAATGGATATGGAGTTAGTTAATAGGCTGTCTAGAATCCTTAAAGCTTTGGAGTAATTCCAGCTTCATTGGGTGGTGAGAAAATAGATACTTGTTCTTTGCTGCCCTTAGGAAACTCAAGCATGTAATCTAGTTAGGCAGGAGGCATACGGCGTGTAGTATTTGGCCTTTATTGCTTTATGAATGCCTGTCCAGGAGGTGATAGAAAGGAGAGTAAAAAAGTGGATTAGACGTGGATGGTCTGAATAAACCCAGTGTGAAGTTTTAATGTGATCCATTTGTGCCTGGAAAGTTGAGCGGCTTTTGACTTGAACTTTAGTATAGGATGTGTATTCTTTATATCTTTAGTTCTTAAACTTACTCTGTCAGAAATCCCACTGGATCAAATGAAGTTAGTTTCATTCAAGCAAGGACTGCAACACATGGCACCAGTAGTTTTACTTCCTACTAATCCCACAGAGCCAATATATATTTAGCCCTTTCTTTCAAAATGACATTCCATTGTTTCATATATGCCTGTATATACAAAGTAGCATTCTGAGTTTAAAAAAATAATAATAAAAGCAGTGATATTATCTTTTCTATGTGGAATGTGGTGACTGAGTCATTAGGTCTTATATACATTGACTTGTCACTGGTATCAGAGAAGCTCTCAAGTGGCTGGCTGTGTGTTGTGCCCATAGGACATCTGAAGGGTGCTCATATCAGTTAGGGATCCCTGCAATTTTGGCCTCTCCTTATTCCCAACAAGTAAATATAATTGAAAGCTGTTAGATTTCTGTGGTAGGCTATTATGGCCAAGGTCTGAGGTGCAGATATAGAAGGGGATAGGGAGATTCATTATTGAGTGCCAATAGAAGGAGTGTGGCCTCTACATCCTTCCAAATAATAAACTCCAGTTATCATCTGATCTGCTGCAGGTCAGACCATCCATTATTGCACCATCACCAACAGGAGGCAATTTGTAAATTATTGTTGTGTTGTGTTCTTTGCATTGCAAATGATTGCTGTGTTGTGCAGCCTTCTGGGGCTGGTGCATGATGAAATGTATTTATGTAAGCAGAGCTTCAAAAGAAAAAAAATAGCTGAAAAGAAAAAAATCTCAAAAGTACAAAGTTAACTTCATTTTCTACACAAGAATGAGCTGAGTTATATCATCTACTAGGAAAACAGTGAAAAGAATTCTCCTGACAAAAAGAATAATTGATCACAGATCATGTGCTACTTGCAGCTGCAATGATGAATTAAAATAATAATAATAAAAAGGTGGCATTGCAATAAAAGGTAAAGAATATTCCAAGCCACAAACATTTTGTGTTCTTTAACAGGTACAGCTGGATGGCATCTGATTGACAGTAATTAAATTCATACGTAATATATAAAAGTTCTTCAGTTTCTGAAAATCAAAATTCTGAAAGTTGATTTCACTAGTAGGTTGCTGAAAAAATAGAAACAAGCTATTTCACACAAATGGATTTTCAGTATGAACCCTATTATGATAAATTTGTAAATCATTAACTGTTTTATAAATTCTCCATCAAAGGATCAATGTACTGCTTTGTGTACCATCTCTTTTGCAGCTCTTTTAAGTTTGTTATTAATTATTTCAATGACTGAGGGACACAGATAATCACATTTTTGATCATGAACATGATCTCATGTTGTGTGCACTCTATTAATATGCAAAAATTATTTTTGGAAATCGGTCATGTTGACTTAAAGTTGATGAAACATTGAACAATAATGCTAGCAATATGCTCATGAAATTGTAGTTGATATGTGTCATCTTTGTGGAGAACATCCCTTAAATTTGGGAAATATCAAAAATGCTGCTTCCATCATTTTAATTATTTCATATTTTGACTTCACTCAACATGCATGCATGCATGTTTTTGTTTTGTCTATGCACTGTAGGAATATACTACTTTTTTTTTTTTTTCACTTAGGCCTAAAAAATAACTTCATATAGGATATATCTAACATTGGAAGATCACCTTGTGCTGACACAAGGCTTTGTGTGAGGTCTGTAACTTGATTAGATTTTCCTTTGGGTAACAAGAGAAGAAAAATACAGAAGGATGAAAGTAGAAGTAAAGTAGAAGAGTTTTTTTTTATATAAAAAAAAAAGGAAATGTACTTTTGATTTGCACTTTTGACCATTCCTAACCTTAAATTGTTATCTGTTCCTAAGCAACAAATAACTTTATACGAAAAAGTTTCTTTGCACATTGTCATTATTATCAAGGCTTTTAAATCATAAATGGATAGCTGGAGAGAGGGAGAGAAAGAGAACTTTTTGGTGACCTATTCAAAGAAACAGAATTCAAGGAAGAACTGTAAGTTTTTGAGGATGTCTACAGCAACAACAATATACTGCTGAAAAAATGAAGTTGCCTAGGTAGTGAAGAAGCTGTCCTTGAAACTGTCTTTGAAGAAAGCTAGAAATGTAAACTGGAAAACATCCGTTACAAACTCGGTTGGTATGTTACTCAAAAATGATAATTCTTTTGCTTTCTCTGAGGGATGTGCAGACCAAGGAGTTACTAAATATGAGAAGCTCACCATTTTATTAAAATGACTTTCCAAAAGCAGAGGTTGCTGTTGAATGTTATGATTTTAATACTACATCTCTCTCCAAAAAATGTGGCTAAAGCTAACATTTACTCCAGATGAGGAGTGAAAAACTGGGTTATAATTTCGTTAGTACTGAAATTATTTTATGGGTTTCCTTTTATATGTAAGTAGGAAACCAAGCAGTGAATGGTATTTTTTAAGTTAATATTTACTAAACCATGAAATTGTAATACATAGATCTTATGTTTTGTTATCTTTAGTAAGTCTACTGCTATTTAAACTGTTCTTTTTATATTTCTCCAAGATACTAAGACAGATTCTGATTGGATTATTCTTGCCTGTATTTACCTACTGGAAAATAAGGTTAGCTAGGTCTCTTGCAGTCATTGAAAGACAGAAATTTCATTTGAGAATTCATCCCAAATGTAGATGGTTTAGGATAGTTAGGCTTTGTCCTTGGAAGACTTCTCTCATGAAACGAAGGAACTCTGATGATAATTTTATATTTAAATCTTAACTTCCAGATGGGCAAGTGAGATAAATTTCACCTGGTATATTCAGAATCTGCTGTGTACCTTCTGTGAGAAAGAATAGCATAATAAAAGATGGCTCATACTGTTAGCATCCTTTTCATCCTGAAAGCAAGTGTTCAATAATTGTTATGGTGTGACTGACAGAAGCTTCTTTTTTGTTTGGCATTATCAGGATTAACTATAATTTTCAAATTATACAATAAGTTTTACTTAGACTATGTAATGTCACATCAGTTTAGCATTTCGTAGTTGAATATAATAAAGAATTATTTATTTTTAAGATATAGAATTCTGTGGTTTTGTGAGATTATAAATGGCCTATTCAGTCCTCTTAAGTTAAAAAGGGAGAGCAAAAATGTTGTAACAACAAAGGGAAAAATAATGAAAAAATTGCACTTCGTAGTTCTACTTTGATTTAAAATTTATAGTATTTCCTTATTTCCTTTTTTCTTTTCTGTAAGAGGTCTCAGTAAAATTATAAGTTAAATGTTGTGTGTATATACATAAATGTACATGCATGTATAAAAATATGTGTCTGTTAAAGTTGCTTGAGTTTTTTTTGTGTATTGGCACATGCATATTTAATCCATTCCTGTAGTTCTGCTACTAGTTATGGACTTGAGTATATTAAATACTGTAAAAGCAAGGTAAAGAAAAAATCCTCCCCAGAAGAGCTCAGTGTAAAGTGAGGTAGTCAGATGCATTTTGCCCGAAGAAAATAACAGTGGATGATAATCAGATAGAAAATGATGGTTATTTTTATCCTTCTATTTGCACATTTCTGAGTTGAAATCCATTGACTGGTAATAAAGTTTTATTTCTGGATTGGTTATAGTTAACATTAATACCCTACATTTTTGAAAATTCATTTTGCATCTGTTTATCCTTAGCATCTATGTAACACTGTAGTTCAGCTGGATTTTTTTTTCTTTTTATATCCACAGTGAAAAATGAAGAGAGGTATTTGACAGTCACAAGTGAACTATGCAATGACCTATGTTGCAGTTATCTGTTTATACAAGTTTCATATATCTACCTGTCTGTCAGCAGATAAAAAGTTTTCGATAGCACCCTGTATTCTGTAAACCCATGAATTTTTAGTGTATGACATATTTAACAGTAGTATCATTTATTCCGGTATTGTCTTCTGTTCCCCTCTCTCTCCCATTTTTTACTTCTATGTTTCTGCTTCTTTGCTATCTCTTTGCTATCTGTTATATATTCGTAATAGTCTAGGAAGTATTTATTAGTCTTCTGAACACCAGTTAAAAATAACTGCAATAAAATGCTGGACTGTAAGAGGAAATATTGAAATGAGAAAATGACGTCATAACTCAGAGTAATTTAACAAATTCAAGTTTTTAAATAGGAATGTTACAAGAGGTGAAACAATGCTGCTGGACAGAGCTCTCCTGTACTAATAAATTTATTTTCTCTCTACTAATAAAAATCACTTTTCTAGATTTGATTACTATTCAGTTGCAATCTCTTGTCTTTTGAGTATCCTTGCCTCCCCATCAGTGATACTCATAGCCCCAATGATAGTTCAGTTTATTGGACTGCACTTGTCTTTCAAGTTATTTAACAATTAAGAAAAAGAAACAAGTTGGACTGTGTTAATAGTCACGGGGTATAACCCTAATTAAGTCAAGTCCGTTCCTACTACATCTCAAATGACTAGAAAACTACTGTGACTAAGTAGTGCCAGATAGGAATGCGTGGTATTAAGCCCTTAGGATATTGTCCAAATTGTCATTATCATTTTCAGGCTCTCCGTGTGGGACTGTCTCATCCATTCAAGTGAACTGGAAGTGATACCAGAAAATGCAAAATAATGTAATTTTCTCAGGAATTAATTGCTTTATCATTCTAGGCAAAATGCCAAATCCCCAGGTCTAGGCAGGCAACAAATACTTAGTAAAAATCCCATTACTTTCAGTCACATCTCATGCATTGGCAGAGTGGTCTTATGTCATTGGATGTAATCCTTTGCAGTCCAGGTTAGACAGATGGGGACAAAGTTAGCAGTTTACTTTAATGTGAGCAACTGCATTTGGTCAAACGTATGAGACTTAACATTCCAGTGATTAGTTGTTGATTAAAGAGTTACAGTAAGTATAATGGAATCCTTGAGATCCGAATTTAGGTAGCTTAATTGCTAAATTGGTGCTAGCTAGTAATATCAGATCAATGCCATATTCCCTGGCAAATTTAAAAATATGTATTATTTTAACTTTTTAGAACTTTATAGCATTCATATGTTAGATTTTGAAGCATTTTTATGTCATTCCAAAGGTTAAAAAATATATATGTATATACTCAAAACACTGTATTCTCTGTTAGTGACAGGGATTTGGGCTGTTTGGTTGCCCAAATAATAGGTCCAAATTTCTTAAGACCTACTAATGAAAATCACAGTGGTAATCAGTGCTGTTTATGCTTTTGAGTATGTGTGTATGGCAGAAAAGCTATAGTTTCATCTTACCATCATGTTCTTTTAGCTCAGATGCTGCTCTGTCATTTTTCTTATTTTCAGTGGTATTTCAAAGTCCACATATGTTGAATGTGCATTAAGCAAAATGATTCTTCCCTTCAGAAGCCTGAGTGATATTAACAGCCTATCAATGTTTATGTAGTGTATGTATGATGAGAATTGATATGCGGATCTGAAAGTTACATAATTCCAGTAGGGTCTGGCAATTTACTGTAGACTGCCTAACTTATGTCACTTATTAACATATGCTTGATAAATATATCAAAAAAGAGATAAAAGATCTTTTATGTGAAATTTCCATTGATATTAACTACTACTAATATTAGAGCAGCCATTGACATGAGTGTGTTTTTCTGTTACTTTTTTCAAAGGTATTTCTTTATTTTTTTTTTTTTTTTAAGTACAGTGGGAAACCGTCTCAATTTATCATTACAGTTTTTATTCACACAGTTTATGCCATTGAAATGTAACTTATATTTTCAATTGTCTGTTTTCCCAGATCTCCCAGCAAGGATATGGCTTCAAATGAAAGAGAGATTGTGGTTTGGGTTTGCCAGGAGGAGAAGATTGTATGTGGCCTGACAAAGCGCACGACTTGTGCAGAGGTGATTCAAGCACTACTAGAAGAACACCAGGCGACATTTGGAGACAAAAAGGTCCTTTTTGGAAAACCCAGTGATTACTGTATTATAGAAAAATGGAGAGGTTCGGAGCGAGTCCTTCCGCCTTTGACAAAGATTCTGCGGCTTTGGAAGGCCTGGGGAGAAGAGCAGCCTAATTTGCACTTTGTGTTGGTAAAGTCTGATGCTTTCCTCTCATTTCCACTGTGGAAGACAGCTGAAGCTAAGGTAGTACAAAATGTGGAAAAGCAGTGGGAGCTCAGCCCTGCAAATTACATGAAGATGTTGCCAATAGACAAGCAAAAGAAAATTGTCAGGAAGACTTTCCGGAAACTGGCCAAACTTAAACAGGACAGTGTTCAGCAAGAGAGAGATAATATGGAGACATTGATTCATCTGATCATTTCTCAAGATCATACAATTCATCAGCAAGTCCTTAGAATGAAGGAACTTGATATGGAAATTGAAAAATGTGAAGCGAAATTCCATCTTGATCGTGTAGCCAACGATGGAGAAAATTATGTGCAGGACTCTTATTTACTGGTCAATCCAAAAGAAGCTGAGCAGCAAGTGAGTAGACCAGATGATCAAAAAGATATGCATGAATATTTGAACAAAAGTGAGGGGATATTACAGGTTGAAGAGAGATTGAAACATCACAAACAATTAATAGAAAAGCTCTGTTCTGAAATTGAAAATGAAGTACGTGGTATATGCACAGAAAAAAATGCAGAAGATGTACACACAGAAGGAGCTACTAATGCTGAACTGGAAAACTCAAATTTGGAAAGTGTAAAATGTGAGCTGGAAAAAAGTATGAAGGATGGTCTGAGAATCAATTCATACTTGAGCTGCATTCAGAAGGAGCTTACATACAGAGACTCATTGCTTCAAAAAAAGGAAAAAGAATATGAACTTCTTGCAGAAGAATTTAATTTACTACATGTTAAAGACAATGTGGAAGCCAGGCTTCCACCCAGTGAGGAGCCATCTAAGGGCACTGGAAGCTCCAGCATTGCAGCTCCTGACTTCGTTCACAGAGTGACTAATTTGGACATAAATGATACAGACTCCGACACTGGAATCAGCTCTACCCACAGCCAGGACTCTGAAATAACTTCAGGGGACATGGTTCTGTTATCAACATAGTTGAACACATTCACACGTTTATATATTTAAAAAAAAATCATCTTTTGGTATATCTTTCAGAGGATATTTATAAGCACTAGTAAACCTTACTGTCTTCAGAGTTCAGGCCTTTAATGTGGCACCCAACTAGCAATGTAAACAGTGTCTGTATATGTGCTTAAAATTATATTTGTGCTTAAATGCATGGGTAGCCTCATGGCTATCCACGCTTGCTAGTAGGTGCAAGATTGCTAGCTCTGCTAAATCAGAACAGTGTTTAGAACTTGTAAATAGATACCTGATGAAACTGTAGCTTTCTGATCAGCTTAGACTAAAAGTCTGGATTTGATATCCCCTAATCTGTGGACATTTTAGGAATGTGAATTAGAGAATAGCTCAAACCAGACAGAGAGCTTGATTTTTCTGCTCTGTTACATTTGCTTTATTCAACTGGAGTTTTCCTGGCATGAAGCTGCGGGAAGGTGTGTATAATCAAGTATGTAATCTATTTGAAATTAATTTTCATGATACTGCAGGACAAAAAAAGGCAATGCTTTTATGCTGTATATTTAAACTTAGTTTTGATTTACCAAGAGAACATGTTCAAAAACATTTAATCCCATTTAAAAAAATGGCTTTACACACACAGGTTTTTAGTTTCTCTCCTCTTTAAGGAGCATCCAGCCACTACTAAGGTCCCTAAAAACCCCACTCACCTGCTGTCATCCTGTAGCTGCCTCAGTGATGCTTAAGTCCACATTGTGTCTGCTGGCAAGCATGTCAGAACCACCTGCTTCTATGAGCTGCTCAAATCCCTGGTTCACACCTCAGCCCTAGGGGCATCTTCGCCAAGGTGCTGGTTCTTATGCCCATCCCAGCGGCAGGATCCCGGCTCTCAGACCTCCTCCAACCCTGACTACCAAATCAAGTGCAACACAAGAGACAGGCAGGAACGAGACGTTTTTGGCTCTGTCTGGACGTTCTTTCCCAATGGTCAAGTAGTTAAGGAAAAGGTAAAGCCTGTTTTGTACTCACTTGGAGCGGCATAGGAACCTATGTTTCATGCTTTCTCAGTGAGAGCTTCAGGATGTTATGCCACATCTTTCCTGCTAACACTGATCCAGTTTATATTACTAACTAAAATACTGGGGAATGGAAAATGAAAGGAATACAAAAGGTGAGAATTTTACAAAAGTGTGATTAAGCCAAATGATGCCACCCTACGAGGTTGCAGTTACACTCAAATCCTTCTCCAATTAGTTTCTGAAAGTCCCAAATTGAAGTGCATTAGCCTCCTCTAAGGTTTCTAACTCCAAACTAGAGACTACTAATAGGGGAGCGTGATTAATTTCTGGATTGCACACTGAAGGTTACCATGTTCATATTTTAAAGATCAATCTTCACTTTTGAAAACTTGTTCTAATATCTAATTAAATTAATGAGAGGAAGAAGTGATGTCTCTTAAACAAAGTTTAACTCCAGCAAAGCTCAAGCAGATTTCGGAATTAAAAGCCTACAGAGTAAATGAAAGACAATACCTAGATGATATAAATGTAAAATAATTTCAGATACAATTTTTATATTTCCTATATTTTGAACTATGTTGGACTTTGGTAATGTTTGTTTTTCTTACTTTACATGTCTAGTAACTATTTTTAAAAATGACTAAAGTGCTAGGTCTGCTGATTGACATATATCTGACGTGGAGAAAATCTTTTCAGAAAAGCAAATTTTTGTTTGTTTTTTAAAATTTTGCAATCCTGGATTTTTTAAAAAGAGTTCCTATTCCAGGAATGTGTACTAGCTGCCTTAATATATTATATATTATGTTTTTATCTTATGATGTTGTTTGAACACTTCAGTAATAATATGTCATATTTAGACTCATTGGTTTCTGATGGAAACTCATGTATCAAATATGCTATCTTAACTTTGGAATAATTTATTAACGCAACTCAGCATCTCCTGATTTCCGTGCTATCACTCTGACAAGTAGTAAGCACAGGTTTCTGAATGTTGAGAGTAGGCTAATGTATCTATGAGTTTTTTTGTGAATTTAGTTAATAGTTATTTCTAAAGAGTCTTTTTTATATATATAAATAACTTGGGAGTAAAGAATTCAAAGAGAATAATATTCACTGCTGTTCAGGCCGGTGCAAAACCTGTGAGGGAACTTGCCCTCTGCCAGATGTTTTTTCACCCACAGGAATTTGTGCTGTTCTCAGAAGTGATTTTCATCCTTACTATGTGCTTGACTGTACATTCCCTGCAATTTGTAGACTTTAAGACTATTATTGTGTTTTAAGAAGAAAATGGGAAGAATAGGCTGGGAGAGAATATTTCTTAAAATAAAAATTAAAAAATCCACAGTGGTTTGAAGTTTATATCTTGATATCTCAGGCAAACGTGGTTCTTTGTGTATTTAGATGAATGTAAAAGACAATTAAATAGTATGTGTGCTCTTTGCTGGTTAGCTGCCTCTATACTTTACATATACTTTATAACCTTTATTTTAGGTTGCTAAACATATAATTTATAGACCTTTCTGCCCCCTAATTAGCCCTTCTTCTCTTGTGTTTACTGTCTAGAAATTTTTATTCCCATAAGAAAATAAAAAATCAAACACTTCAGCTCCTTTAATTCCATCTCCACATTATTGTTTTATGTTACAAAAATTTCCACTGAGTATGTTGTACCAGCTCGTAAGCAGGAAGTTCACAGAGGACCTGCATAAGAAGACAGACAGAAAAATTCAACACAGGGAGTAGAAATGTGAAATAAATGAAATTCAGCCCATGACATGGAGCTGTACAAAAGAGTTTTGACAGAAAGTTAGTTACTTCTTTAGAGGGAGAGGAATAACAAGGTAAGTAGGTGTCATGACTGTTTTGAGATGGGATAATTTAGTTCCTGGTATGAATGTAGGCAGAGATCTTCAGTGTCACTGAAATGAATGGGCTTGACAACTTGGATCCTACATACCAAAAGAGTATCACATAGATATTTGTAACCAGTATAACACACTGTATACCCAAATCTCATGTTTCTACATGATTTATGATGTGTTTTTTACAAATTTGATGAAAGCAGATGAGTCAGTTTAATTACCAGCTTCAGTCTTTGATGACTCTTTCCTTTAGAAGGCAAATATAAGAACATAATTACCATTTGATTATATAGAAATTTACAGTATTTACCCTCCATTTATATATGCTTCAAAATTACAGTGTAATTACAAAATTATTTTTTTATTCTGCAAAATTGAGCAATCCTCAAAAAATTTATCACTTCCAACTTATTGATTATATTTTTGTCTTCAGCATTCAGGGATTGTTCTAATGGCTGTCATGTGCCCCAAACATACAGAGAGTGTTAACACAAAGTATCTAATTATATAATACTGTGCCTGAAATTCAAAGAAAAGAGAGCTTTAATTTTCAGCTTTAGGCTGCTAAAATAAATAGGCTTTACCATTCACTCAATTTCCAGAATCTTTGTTAGCTTTTGCATATCCCCAAATATATAAGCAGATGTAATGTAACAAATCACTGTAAAAAATTATATTAGTTCTGCTTTTCATTGTCTGATTGTGTTCAGAGTACTGGAGGGACAAAGAATCAAATCTATGAAACTACTCTAGCAAAATACTGAATTAGATACTCCTAGCTTTAAATAAACAATAACTTGAATGATTTCATGTTTGATGTATATCTCATTTTCCTTCATAAGATGTGAGCATTTTATGCTAAATTTTTAATGTGCTTGTGACTGTTCAATCTGTTAAAAAGTTAATTGTTTTTCATTTTAAAATGAAACATCAAACACTGTTTCTGGAATGAAATAAATATTTCCAAATGATAGATATTTTGTATTAAGAGTGTAGGGGGAATACACAGAAAAAAAGCCAGAAGCTCTACCAAAAGCTTTTTTTTTTCCTATGCTTGCATTAGGCTATCCCTTCCTGCCTTGCCAGCTTAGTTTTAGTTTGTAAATAAATGACCGTTTTCTTCAGCAGCAGCATAAGCATAATGATTACACTTATTATATATTTTTTCTTAGGGTGGTGGTGGTAATCCTCTGGATATGTTGGTTATGTTAAAATGTATGCGGTTAAAAGATAATCAGTTTATTTGGCATTTTATAACTTCCAAAAATAAATTGCTGCCCAGTATCCTTCTCAGTGCTCCATTTGACAACATGAACATATTTCAGAACAAATGTGATGAGATCTTTAGTGTCTAGTGTATAATCCAATTTTTACATATTTTAGAATTAGAAAAAGAAATCCTGAAATAATTTAGATGATTTTAGAATGTATCTTTTGCTTAAGATTATATTTCCCTTGTAATAGTGTTTCTTAAAATGTAATAGTATCATTCCAAAGGACTTCTTGTAAAGTCCTAACAATCAAGACAGATTATGTTATATTATTTCATATTCTCACGGCCCTTTCTCAAACAAACCTTTCCTTTATTGAAATGAATTTCTTCTGAAGAGAGGACTGCTGAGATAAAAAGTACATTCATTAAGATTTTCTTTTTGATACTGAACAGCTTCTAATATTTTCTTATTATGTTTTACTTCAAAAATAGCTTTTCAGATGGATGCTTACAGGTTCATTACCTGAAATCACGTTTCTGGCTTGGACAGGAGGTTGAATCTTGGATACTCAGGTCCCAGTGGATTTCAGTCACTGTCCATAATTTTTACCAAGCTTTAAGGAAACATTCCCATGTCACAGGCATATACTGAGTTTTGAGCAACATCTAACTTTTTCTGAATTTTGAATCAGGTGCTTAACATTTTATGCCACATGTACGTTTCAGGAAAAAAATACTCCTAAAATTCAAATATAACTAGAATTCCTAAGAGTTTTCTATCTTATTTACCTTATTTGAGGGTTTTCCCATTAACAACTTTTCTAAACAACAAAGGAGCATTTCATTTTCAAAACATTTACGGTAAGGATGTCAGTCTATCAACTACTAGCTTTGTTAGCTGAATAAGGCTGAGAAAATATAATCCTTGTGCATGCAAACACAGGCTTTTTTCTTGTGCAAGGACTATATGCAGATTTGGCCTGACTAGCTGGTTGGTTGAGATTTTAATTAATCTGAATAATTGAGAAATGAATCTGTGATGCTCAGTGCCTTCATTGACACCTGCTTTTTAGAAATTAATTTTTCCTTGTGGGTGAATTACTTTGTTTAAAATAATACTTCTTGCTAGGTCCAGTTAAAATAAAAAGTGAAAATCCCAGCTGGTACATAAAAATTCTTGTATCCCTACTAGCTTGAAGCCGAACTTAATAATAAAAAGTATCGAGGTTGGTAAGTCTTATCCATGCAATGTTCATTATGTCCATATTTTTTTTGACTTCTTTAGGAATTATATCAGGTTTTCTCTAGAATTCCTTCCATGATCAAATCTTGCTCTTCAATTTTATGTTAATTTTCATTTAACTTTAGATCTGATGTATTTCTGGTTCTTATTTCTGAGTGTATGCATTTGCTTTACAATGAAAAGTAGCTACATTGTTGCTGCTTTATATTTTATTTATAGTTGCAGTGGCTTCTGACAAAGGAAAGGATCTACAACACTATACTGAACTGATGAATTATAAACCTGTACTGCAGTCACACATTTTTAGAATAGTTTACTAGCAACATATGGATTAGCCAATGTTCACTAACCTGTTCTGGTATGCTTAAAGATGAGCGCTTTAAGATGGTTGTTATGAAACTATTGCAGATGAGAACCCTCAGAGAGGTTCTTTTCAGAGTTTCGTCAGCTCAGGGGGTGAGCACTTTTTGCCATCTGGATGATTGTTTTCTTATGAAAACAATTTTGGTTTGTAGTTTTAATCCTTTCCTTTCTTTGGGAAAGCAGTTTTAGCTGCTTTTCATTTCTCTTAGCAAAGCCGAGATGATATAAACAAATTTTAGCACAAATGTTTTCAAGGAAAGTCATACAATTCCTTTTTATAAAGATTAGTCAATTCAATAGCAATGCTGCTTTTTGTATTGTTTTCCAAAATATATTATTTCATATATTTGGTTTTGATGTCTACAATCACAGGCTGAGAGTGTTTCTAGTTAAGTCAATATTTGAGGTATGCAATCATAGGTATTTAGAGAAAAGCCAAGTCCTGTGCTTGAGTAACTATTTAATTGCTGTAAAATTCCATGAGGCTAGGAAAGATTGGTCTTTTATGTATGGCTAGGAAGTAGAAAACAAAATCATTTCATAGCATCTTCTGTAACGTTAGTTTTTTTTTTTCCTACAACTGAATGTTAATAAAGTTGGCAGGAGAATCTATTATGAACTCTTGCAATTTCCTGATAAACTAACATCTTGAATCACAGAATGCTTAAAGTTGGAAGGGACCTCTAGAGGTCATCTAGTCCAACCCCCCTGCACATGCAGGGTCACCTAGAGTATGTGGCATAGGACTACGCTTTGTGTGTCACTGGTGGTGAGAAAGTAAGCCTCCAGATCTAGCATTGCAGAATGAAAAAATGATCCACAAACCGTTTTTACCTAAACATAAGAAATTAGTTCAAAAATGATGATCTTAATGAACTTTGAACTAAATTAATGGTCTGGAGGTCTCGCTAATGTATTTTCATTCTTGTGTTGGAAAAAGATAGTCACAGTTACATTTTTTGAACCACAGCAGAGCCACAGACCTTTTTTTTTCTTACATAATGTGTCCATCAGAATAGCTTCCTGACATCTGACATCAGAGAAATGGCTTTGATGCCTTCACTGAACTCTGTTCTAGATGGTACACAGAATGTATTGTATTTTCCACAGATCTTTTTTTAATTATCAGGTTGATTTTTTTGCACACTATTGGAATTACTTAACATTTTGTGTTGCTAAATTAATGTATATATATTTTTATCTATATCAGTACTATTTGGATGATGCTTGCTTTTCCTTCTTTTTAGACCATGAATCTCATCAACAAGTGTTTTGATTCAGTATTTTGTTTTCTTGTTCTCAACCATACAGTGCTGAGATAAACTTTTCATCAATACTTTAAAAATACATTTATAAGACAAATACCTGATTTTGTATATTACAGAAGAGATTAGCGGCAAGAGTGGAAAGTCATAAAGAGCATAAAGAAACTCTGTCTATATGACTTAATTGTGGGAAAGTTTTCATTTTTTTCTTTTGTTCTTTGTTTTGTTTTTTTTAAGTTAACAAGGTATGGAAATATACTGTGAATGGACTTGTTATGACTCAGACATTTGTATTTGTCTTCCTTCACTTTCAAGTTTTCCTGCTGCAGCACTAGTATTTCAGGCATTTGCTGTGCTGACACTCTCCGGCTCCCTGTTCCCATGTGCCTGATGCACTCTGCAGGGCTGAGATATGACTAGTTGCATCTTGTAGCTGAGATCCCAGAGCGAGAGAGGCCATAAAGTTATGCAGAAATTGGCAAATTTATGCTCTCGGGCATATCCTTGTGAGTCTAACATTTGAACAGTGTTACCACAGGCTAAGACATAATTTTATATAAGTTGGAAGCACCATCATCACACGATCGATCATCTGTTACATCCCATGACACATCAGATAATCCCTGCCTTCTCATTTCTGTAGTAGGGGGTGGCTTTTGAAGTCTGAGAGAGAAATTAATTCAATTGTGTTTTAACACAAAATAGGTGAAAATAGAGTAAGGGTAGAGGGATATCCAACCATAACAGAAGACCTCCAAAATTTTCATGGCTAGAAAAAGCCAGCAGTGCAAGGATATATGCATAGATATAAAGCAGAATATTTTATCCCTTGTTGGGGATGTGGCTGACTATTAGGCCATGACCACCAGTATCATATGGCAGCCCCAGATTTGTTTCTGGTTGAAAATGAAAATTAGAAACAACTGTTTTGTAGTGATAATAATCATCTATTGCCAAGGAAGAAGGAAATTCATCATCACCAGGATTCCTTAAATTGAGACAGGATGTTTCCTTGCTCTAGGAAACCACAAATTATTGGGTTTGACAGTATTCACTGTCGTATGTTCCACTGCAGGAATTACTGGTGAAATTTTATGGCCTGTGTTAGGCAAAGATCAAACCAGATGATTCTTAAGTCTTAAAATATGCCCTTAAAATTTACATCTGTTCAGAAACAGAATCTTATCAGAAAATGATAAAGGGGAAGAGGATCACTGAAACACTGGCATAAAAGGTTTTCCTTATAATAGGCACCATTTTTTTCAGAACTGGAAAGTTTACTTGTTCTAAAATTGTTACATTTGCAGGATTGGTTATAGTCGTGGGCTAGCCAAGAGCTTTTTGCACAGAAAAGTCAAACTTGGAGTTCTTTTGACTGCTCCTCAGTGTATATCAACCATGATGTCAAATCATGGAAAGGTTTGTCTGCCCATATAGTGACTGTCTAAACAAAGGAAGCACCATCTTTTTACAAGTGAGGAATTAGGCACAAAGTGACTAGGACATTCAAGATTGTGATGGTGTCCAGAGCTCCTTCCCATTTAGAATCTCCATTTCTTCTCAGAACGTGGAGTGCTTTACTCTAGGAAGACAAGTGGGATGCAAGTAAGATATTGAGGAACTAGACTGGCAAAGCCCTGACTATGTAAATTTTCCTAATTCCTAATTCTGAAATTAGGTTATCATCACGGAGCTAAAAGGAGTATATTGTGTGCCACATCTGACATAAGGAGGAAAAAAGATGGGGTCACTGAATGAAAGGGAAAATCTATTAAAAAAAAAAAAAAGGGATAAGCTCCTGATTTTTCTTTATCTGCATGAAAGAAGGGAAATACCATAAACCAGAGACATTATTTATTCTTCTGTCTTCTGTTTTAGCTTTTAGCTGCATGTCATATCACTTTTTTTAGAATGTATTATGAATTTCCAAACTACTTTAATTCTTAATATTCAATTTTAGTTTTTAAAGTTTAACATTCCATTCACTCTTTCACTTCAGACTTGGGTTTGATGAATGTGAGTATATGAAGTAAAATTTTACAATTGGTCTTTTTACAAACAATTTTAAAGACAATCTTATTTTACTAGGGTTAAAATACAAGTGGGTTTATGCCCTTTTAACTGTCATGCAGTCATATTCAGGTTTCTTTAACCTATTGCTACAAAACTAGAGTTGCAAAGATGGTATTTTTAGTATGTTCGTTGTCTATCATCAAACATACAAACAGAAGTCCTGTGATCATGTAAGGCTTGCAGTGCTAGTTACACAGCTTAGGAAATCCTCAGGAGTTGTTTGTAAGATTGAAGAATAAGAGATACATTAAATGTACTCAGAACAAATGTCAAAAACATCAGAACACAGTGTCATGGGGCTTAATATTGACATACACACTTTTAAACCACCACCCATTGATTTGTTCTCTGGTGCTTGAAAAAAAAATGTCAGCGAGGAAAAAAGGGTATTTTCATCTTTTTTCAGGATTTTTCTAGAATTTTATTTACAAGGAGTGCTTTAGATGACCCCACCCTAGAAAACTGCAGAAAAAAAGTTATTCTGTCCCCTCTCCATTTCTTCCCCTATAGATGTAAAATTATCTTTATTGTACATCAACAGTTGGCCATAACTGGAGAAGATCTAAGAAAATCTAAGAAAAATTCTACAAGAATACAGTCTGAAAACTGATTCCTGATAAGAAAAGTTAAGTGGCAGATTAAGGGGCACTTAATAAATAAAATATCTGACCTAATGGTAGAGGCTAGTCAAAAACTTGAAAAAAGCGTTGTAGAAGAGGAGAGATCTGTGGTGACTCTTTCCTTTTGCAGAAACCTAGAATTTTAACACCTCAAAGTTTTGCTGTAACAGACATGATGGGGCTATTGCTGATAAAAGTTAGTCAATTAAATTAACAGATTGAGAAGAATCAACCTCTCTATATATTTTAAATAAAAGTTATCTGTCCTGCATGGGATTTCTCACTTATGCTTTGAAATGCACTTTATGAAAACTGCTTAGTTTAGCAACAGTGATTGAACTCATTTAATACTGATATTTGCTTTCTCAGTCTTCTCTACTAATACTTCTAATATTCATATGGAAAGTAAAAAGCCTTTAGTTAAAACAGGATTAGTGAAGCAAAACAAATTAAAAGCTTTTCCAGAAAAATAAGAACAAAAATAAGAAACAGGCTTAAGCAAATTCTACTCACCTTTAAACTATCAGGTGAACTTCACTGGGACAGCAGTGAATACTTCCTTCAGATATACATTTTTTGTTATGTCTGTTCGTTGAACCCCAGTTCATCATGTATTGTACAACTTTCAACACATGAAGAGTTCAGTACAATGGCTGTTCATTATAAGAAGTTTTCAGTATAATTACATTTACCTTGAATGACAAAAATAAGATAAAAGATCTTATTTAAGGTGTGATCAAACAGAAATTTTTCAGGGCATTCACCAACTTCAGTTTCAGCAAAGGCATCAGCTAATAACATTCAGATAGTCCTATATGAGACACCACCTAATTACTGCCTTCCATCTGTTGAAATGGGAATTGGATAATTTACTACACATCAAAGTTGAGATACTATTGCTGTAAATGTCACGCTTTTCTGACAACAACCCCTGGAAAGTAATTTTTCAAATAGCCTTATATTAAATAAAGTTTTTTGAAAACAACCTGCTTCCCTGAAGAACTGTGTTGGTCTCTGAATATACACACCCATGCTGAGCAGCAAATTACATGTGAAAGCATAAGAACATCTGTAATTTAAGTTCAATTTATCCCTTAAAGGAACAATTCTTTCACACAGTTGGTTGTATGACTTTCCTCTCTAGTAAGTTAAATACATCTTGCCTTGTCTAGCTTGGCAAATAATATAATGTTATTGGGAATAGATAAATAGTTAACAAGAACTGCAATTGCTGCTTTGATAGTCTCTCAAAGCCTAGATGTACTTAAGAGCTGCGCAAGTGTTGGGAAGGTTAAAATAGTGATCTGGCTATACTTAATTGCCTGGGAATTTGGTGCACACAGTTCAGGGCTGAGTCTGGATGTAAGCTTATCACATAACGGTGGAGGTTGGAAGGGACCTCTAGATCATCTAGTCCAATCCCCTATGCCACATCCCAAAGTAATTTCAGGGCTGATGATACAGCAAATACTGTGGTGATGAATACAATTTGATGCCACAAGCATCAGAAGCAGTTTTTCAGTTATGCTGTTTGGAAGCATCATGTGTTTGTGCAGTGTTCAACACTAATCTCTCAATTTTGGGTGTTAACAGTGCTAAACAAGAAAGTGTTGTATCATTGGCAGGTCTATGGATTTCATGTTACGAATGGAAAACTTCAGTAACTTTCTTTTATATATATATGTGTGTGTGTGTGTGTGTATAGAGAGTGAGCTCATAAATGTATAAAAATAATGAGCTGTACATCTCTGCATAGGCTTTTTTAATAAATGTCAAAAATTTGCATGTGAATTATAAGTGTAAATTTTTGCAGGAACATTGACATTGAAGTCATTCATAAAACACCTATACACTGGTAGGAAAAATAATTTAGGAACATAAGGCATTTTATAAATACATCAAAGGGAGGAAGTGCTAGAGAGAAAACAGTTTCAAGAATAACTACTGAAGACTAATTATGGCAGTTCAGATTTCCAAGAAAAAGAAAAGAGTTGTTTCACCAGTGAAAGGAATAAAAATGGTAAGATATTGCAAAATATTCCATGATTGTTTAAAGACTGTCTTAATTCTTCAGTTGTTGCTCACTGATCTTGTAAAAATTATTTCTTAATACCTACTTCACACACAACAAGCTGCACTAGCAGGGTAGTCACAGTCTTATTGTGGCTGTGAAGCTACAAAGAGAGAGGCTGGTTTCATTATTTCATATTAGCCAAATTACTGCTTTCTGAAGTAAATTAAGATTTTGCATTTCAGCATCTGTAGACATATGATTGGTCCATAGTTTCTATGAACTATTTGTTCAGATCATAATACAATGTTGGCATCAAGAGTTTTGCAGTTCTTGGTAGTGAATCTGAATGACAAACAAAACTGCAATTTTTGGAACTAGGCTTTTGCACCCAGGACTGAATAACATATGACTTTGCCTATATCTCACATATATCTAAAAACTTTCAAATCATCTGGGAGTATCTCCCAGTTAAGTTACCTTGAGTTTTGCAAGGGTGGAACTATTCCTCAAATCTGGGTCAGTTATAATCCAGACATGTGACAGAACAGACCTCTGTGGGGCTCCTTGGTTGCAAGTGAATTCTGAAGAGGAAACAGGAAGGACGGACGACATAAAGACTATCAGTAATAAGATTTTTCTCCACACTGCTGCTAACTAGAGGGTGTGGAAGAGGAAGAGAGAATGAATATACCACAGATGGATTTATTTCCTTAGAAGTAGACTCACTCAGCTTATGAGAGCCTGGGACACAGTGATTTGAGGCTACTGTATAAAGTGGTTGGCCCCTTTATACAGTGTTCCTTCCCCCTTTTACTCAAAGGAATAAAAGACCCACTCTTATCCAATTTCTCCTCGAGGCCTCAAACTGGCTTGTAATCTGGCATCTGCAGCCGCTGCTGACCACAGGCCCCAGGAAGGCTGTGCTACAGGCACTCTCCATAGCTTTATCACTGACTGGTGGTATGATAGGCATGCTTTGAATAAGTCTATTTGCACTCAGTATCAATTAAGTACACAATAAAACAACAATCAGTTTTATAGTAGATCATTGTTTCCTCATGCCAGAGGAGTCATAGCCCAGAGTACTTCAGTGCTTACCAAATCATTTTCCAAAAACAATAGCTGGGTTTTTGCCAAGTGTAGAAGTTATACAACAGCTTCTTTATTACATTTGTGGAACTACTTAGTTTCACGCTGGAAAAGACATGCTGTGCACATGAGTTAAGAATAGCATGTAGGATTCACTGTGAATTTTCTGGCTGGTGATGCACCATATGGGGCATACTCAGGAGTCTCCTGCTGTGGCAGAGAATGACATAGGGTCTGCTGCTGCTAACAAACATAATAAGATGTCACAGTTTTTGTTATTACCATAGGATCATGTCTTGAAACAGTTTAAGAGCAGAAACAAGAGACAGATCTACTACTGTTAACATCATTGCCACTGGTTTCAGTGACCTGATTGTTAAACAGTGACTCTAAGGGGTATATTTTGGAAAATTTGCTTTCTCATATGTCATCTGAACTGAAAATCCATGTTGTATGAGCACCTGCTAAGAGAGATGATTTTGTAGATATATATGTTTTTAGATGTGTAAGCGCTTGTTGGGAAGGAAGAAAGGATAGCGAAGTGGTTAAAATTAGAATGCATTTTGATGTAATATGTACAATTTAGTTGTATCCAACTGTTTCAGTAATAGTTTTTAGGAAAGGATTAGTTTTTTTAATGGTCTTCATTGTAAGGTCTCACAACATCTTATGAAATAATGTCAGCATCATTCTTTCCATGGTAAAACAAGGCAGAGGAGGAGAACATAGGTGGCCACAATCAGGCAGGCAGTGGCAGAGGTGGGATTTTTTATGAGAACATGGAATCCTAGAATAGTGCTCTGTACATTATTTTGTATCAATTCTCATTTAGAAGGATGAAAAGATCTGCAGTATAGTAATCACCGGGGTAAGAAGATTTTCAGATCAGCCTTGTTTCTCAAAGACTTCACAGAATCACAAAATGCTTAAGGTTGGAAGGGACCTCTAGAGATCATCTAGTCCAAGAAGTTCTTCCTCATACGGAGGTGGAACTTCCTGTGTTTCAACTTATACCTGTTACCCCTCATCCTGTCACCAGCTACCACAGAGAAGAGCCTGGCTCCATCCTCCCTACAATCACCCCTCAGGTACTTGAACATATTGATCAAATTTCCTCTCAGCCTTCTTCTCCAGACTAAACAGGCCCAGCTTGCCTAGTTTTTCCTCATATGACAAATGCTCCAGTCCCTTAATCATCTTCTCTGCTCTCCGCTGGACCCTCTCTAGAAGCAACATGTCCCTCTCGTACTGGGGAGCCCAGAACTGCCCCCAATACTCCAGGTGCAGCCTCACCAGAGCTGAGCAGAGGGGCAGGATCCCCTCCCTCGACCTGCTGGCAACGCTTCTCCTGATGCAGCCAGGATGCCTTGGCCTTCTTGGCCACGAGGGCACATTGCTGCCTCATGGTTAACTTGTTGTCAACCAACAAGTTGATTCCCAAATCCCTCTCTGCAGAGCTACTTTCCAGCAGCTCAACCCCTAATCTGTACTGGTGCCTGGGGTTATTACTGCCCAGGTGCAGGACCCTGCACTTGTCCTTGTTGAAAGTCATAAGGATCCTCTCTGCCCAACTCTCCATCCTGTCCAGATCTCTCTGAATGGCAGCACAGTCCTCCCAGTTTGGTGTCGACCACTCTTCCCAGTTTGGTGTCATCTGAAGACTTGCTGAGGGTGCGCTATGTGCCCTCATCTAAGTCATTGATGAACAAGTTGAAAAGCACCTGGCCCAATACTGACCCTTGTGGGACACCACTGGCCACAGGCCTCTAACCAGATTCTGCCCCATTTATCACCGCCCTCCAGGCTTTGCCATCCAGGCAATCCTCAATCCACCTCACTGTCCACTCATCCAGTCCACACTTCCTGAGCTTCCCTATGAGGATGTTGTGGGCGACTGTGTTGAAAGCCTTGATGAAGTCAAGGTAGACAACATCCACGGCTCTCCCATCGTTCATCCAGCCAGTCACCTCACCGTAGGCTATAAGATTCGTCAGACATGACTTGTCCTTGGTGAATCCATGCTGAATACTCCCAATTACCTTCTTTTCTTTGAAATAGCTAGAGATGGTCTCTAGGATGAGCTGCTCCATCACCTTTCCAGGGACGGAGGTGAGGCTGACTGGCCTGTAGTTTCCTGGTTCCTCCCTCTTGCCCTTTTTGAAGACTGAAGTGACATTGGTTTCTTCCAGTCTTCTGGCACCTACCCCGCCCTTCATGACCTCTTGAAGATGATGGAGAACAGCTGAGCAATGACCCCTGCTAGTTCCCTCAGCACCCTTGGGTGCATCACATCCGGTCCCATAGATTTACGGGTGGCCTGTTTCCCTAAATAATCCCTAACCCAAACCTCCTGGACCAGCGGAAAGTCCTCCTTTCTTTTGTCTCTCTTTGTTCTCTCTCTTGTCTCCAGGCTCAGTATGTGGGGACTGGCCTCAGCAGTAAAGACTGAGGCAAAGAAGGATTTAGTAACTCTGCCTTCTCAGTAAACAGACTTCTTCCATTTAACCCGTTTTCACACAGAGATACAGGTAATAGCAACTAGGATAACAATATTTTTTCTGGGATTTCTAGAATTATGTAAAATAAATAGAATTATCTGAAAAAAAATCAAGCAGGATTCCCAACACAAAATTTTCATTTTTAATGGTAAAATTATTTTGTGTATTCTTTTAGCAAAAACCTTATGTTAAATGATAATTTATAGCATTTACTATGAAAGTAAATAGAGTGTTTCCTTTCTCTTCTCTAGATGTACAGGTATTGTATATGGAACACATTTATAATATTTAAAATGATATATTCCATTCTGGAGAACAGAATCAATTATTTAGTTGTTAATATTTTAAGCATAGATATACTTTACTGTTTTTTCATATCTGTGTTAATCATGTCTGCATGCAGATTTCAGAATCAGACTTTTTTTAAGTATACCGTCTGCAAAAACTACATAAAAACATGTTATTTAACTGTGGTATCAACCACTCAGGGTTAACTTCCTTTCACAAAATGACCGCATTTCCTTTGGCTTTGTATATTATAATATGCAAGCACCAATCATATTAACATATGCTGTTTTTTTAAGTAGGACCCTGCCTTGTTTAGTGCAGGAAAAATACTTATCACATAGTGGGCCACTGTTTAGTACCTTATTTTCTTGTTGTTCCCTGTGTGGCCTTCTGCTCTATGCATTTCACTCTATTCATACATGAAGAAGATTTAATAAATCCCTCCTGTTTTTTTTTTTTTTTTTTTTTTTTTTGTGGAAAGCACTCCTGAGATCAAACACTCACTAAAGGCTCACAAATTTCATGTTACAAGCCACTGTCAGTGGAAGGGAGGCTGAAGCACAAAGAAGTTGTGATCAAGCATATCCATTAATAGTCTATGTTTAATAAGAGGCTTGATTATAGCATATAGCATATAGCATATAGCACTCAGGTTCAGGTTCCAAGCCCCAGATTACAGCTTTTGTCCTTTCAGTCATGTTCTGGATTGGTCTCAACTCAGTCCTTTGTGGACACAGTCCCTGATGGTCCCTAGGAATATTATCTTCTCATTGCCTTAGGGACATGATCTCTAGGGTGATCCATGCTCCCAGATTCTTGCTGTTATTCCTCTGCTTTATCATTCTGTCTTGCTCTGCACTCTCAGGGAATCTTTTTCCTTTGTTCATGTCCTCCTTCCCAAAAGAAGGAGCTGTTTCTTACCTTCCTGAAGAGTAGACCTGACCCTGGAGAGTTGAACTGTACAGTTGTGTTTGAAAGAACATAATGCAGACTGGACACAAGACAGACACACATTTCTCTTCATGTTCATGTAGGAAATCTTATTCAGAAGCTGAGTTAGAATCCAAATTTCAATGTTTCAGTCTTTTCTTAAGTCTCCTGTTTCATTCAAAATCTCTCTATATACTACATAACTTCTATTCCTCAAGGGCACAAGGGAACAATTGTCTAGATCTGACACTAAATCTGACATTTCCCATGTAAAATAATGTTCTTTTATCAGAGGAATAAGTACAGTGGGGAAAAATCAAGTTCTGCAGTGTGGTTTCCTATTGATGCTTGTGTGGGTCATTGAATTTGGAATACTTTTAATTCTCATTTAAACTAATGGAATAAAAAGGAGGATTTGAGCTTATCTAAGTTAATGTAGTGAAAAGAAGGATTAGCACATTTTTATCCTCTGCATGGATAAGCTGTAGAGGAATATGAGAAATTTTGCCAGTGACTTTTCTGGATATTTGCCAAGAAGAGGGAAAAACAGTGAGACTGTGGGGCTCAGAGCTCAACTTTCAACTTCAGAGAAAACACAATAGCACAGGCTATTCTAGGATTGTAACCCACTGTTCTTTTCCATATTCTGTAACCCATGTGTATTTCCCAATTCTACCTTTTCCCCTCTCATGATTTCTTGTTGCAGGCATATTTTCCTGTTTACAATATCTTAGTCCCAGTTACTCCCTGTTGCTACTTTGTCATTTCTGTAATGTATCTTTAGTTTCCTTCTGTCAGCTTTCCCTTGTAGTCACAAATTACTTCTGCACTCCCAGGCAAAATTTCCTTTTCCAGACTTTCCCAATCCTGCTCCCATTCCCTGGTTTTGCTGTCCCACTCTTCTTACCCAGTCAGTCCTAGCTCTTGAAAAGAACTGAGTTGTTTTGTTTGGAGTTTTCCAGAAGAATTCACCCTGAGGCAGCTATGAAGCATATGGAATATCAGCCTACATGGTTGAAGTCTGGCAAAGTTTTATGCAACTTAAAAGAAGGTCTTTAATAATAAGCAGTGTTACCAGCCAAATCTGTATAAATCCTAATCTGGTTCCCTTTGAAGTCAACAGTAATAATCCCAATGGGGCCATTAATGTTAAAACTTTGTAATATAATAAGCAAGTAAGCACACGCTTAAAGTGCTTTTGTGAATTGGACAGCAATTAAAAATAAGAATATATCTCTATTTGGAATATCTGCTTTTACTACTTTTACTTCCATTTTATAAATTTATCCAATGAAAACTGATAAATCTCTCTTTGAAAGACCTCTTTGAGTAAAGTGGTCACATGTGCTGGAGTCCCAGAACGATGGAACGTGAAGAAAAATGTTAAAGGGTCATTCCTTCCCATAGCACTCTAAATGACTTTCCACCGTACTTTAGAAAGAATCATTCTTTGTTGTGGCTATACTGGGTAGTAGCATTCCAGCTTGTAAGCGTTTTAAGTGTGTGTTCAAAGTAGCATGGGAGAGAGGAACACGATCTTTTACCTTTATTTTCATTTGTGCTTCCAAGGTACAAGAAGGACTCTTTCATGCCTTCCCTGTGGAGTGTGATGCTTTTGAAATTCTTATACAGGGCAGATTACAGTCTAGGAGCCCTTGGCAATATGGCTGGGATACAAAACCTCACAGAAATATGAAATGTGAAGAGAATAATTGATGAGGCGGAAAAAAAAATATACTGTGGTAACATGCTATAAGGTTGTAACACACAGCGGCTGTTTAGAGTTCAAAAAGAACAGGAGGGCTGTCTGACTTCTATAGATTATATAGATGAAGAGTCTTCTTTAGAAGATTGCAGAGTGAAGCTGCCCAAATCCTACAATCCTCTGTACACATCCTATTGCCTAAACTACAGTTCAGAGACCATATAAAGTAAGAGTCAAAATTTCCTGCCTTTTCAATACAATGAGGAGTTCTCTAGATGTACTATATATGAAGTCTGTTTCACTTAGAAAACCATCCAGTGAGCCATACTTCTTGAGGCTGTTTTGGAAATTTCCGCTAAAAATAAGATGTCATTTTGCTGTCACACTTATCTATGCTATAATTTTTGACGTTTGTTACTTAACACGTCAGCTCAAGGTCAACATGTGATATCAATTATGTGGGCAAGCAAAGTGAAAATAGTCTCTGACTTTTTTTTTTTTTTCTGACAGGAAATAACTAAATTCAGTTTCTCTCATAATCTTTTAGAATAGCAAATTGTCTTTATTTTCTACTCTAGATTCCACAATGGTTCTTCTGGGTATTTTCTTTTCTACTTACTCTTGACCTCTTCCAAGTAGGTCTTGTAGTTTGAATAACTTGATCCTAGTCTCACTTTTGCACTGGAAAACCCATTAGCAGCCTTAGTCTTATTAATAGTGGTATAATTAAGCTAAAAATAAGGTCCAAAGCCTTTGCTGTTTGTTGTATTATTTCAGTTCCTTATGAATCAGAGCACAATCCCTTTCAGAGCTCTCCTCAATACAATATTTGCTGAATTCTGCCAAATAAGGTTGTTTCCAGGTTAAATTGACCTAATTATGTTAGACAAATTGGGAATTAATTTTATTCCTCTACTTTTTCAGGCATTGGGATACAAATTCAATTATTGCTGGTTTTCTCTAAACTACTAGTTAATTTCTGATGCTTTCACACATTTATTTTTAGGGTACACAAATTTCCTTGTTGTTTTCTTAAGGGACTGTCCTCTTTGTTCTGTTTTTCACTGCCAGCACTTTCACAGTTCCCACGAACAGTTGCTTTCTTGTTCTATAATAGGCTTCAGATTATTTTCCTAGCTCTGCAGCAGCTCTTCTCATAAGTTGTCTACTGCAAAATTATACAGGACTGTACAGGACTGTAATTTTCCTCTGTGGAAAGGCCCAATTGAAATTCAAAAGTGCTCGCTTTTGAAAACACTCTCAACAGTGCTACCACTGTTGAGATAGCAGTATCTTTCTGGAGGTAAGGTTTTTTTTACAGTCATAACTTGCTTCTGTGACAGAATTAAGTGGAATGGTTCAAAAAATCCTAGATCCACGTCAGTTCACTTTCAAAGCCGATCCACAGGTGGTTCCCTCCCTCCTTTCTACATGCAATTCACTTGCCCTGAAGCTTTTTCACAGCCATCATGATCTTCTCACATTGCCAGGATCCTGAATGTATCCTTTTTTTTTTTTTTTTTTTTTTTTTTTTTGTGCACAGCAAGAGGCCTGCCTTTCTTATGCATTCATGTTGCAGGGCCAAACTGTCTTCTGTTTTGCTGTTCAGTGCAATGCAGAATAGAAAGGGAATATAAATGCTTTTTACACTTTTTAATGGAAAGCCTATCCAAGTAACAAATAAAATGGAACAATTCATTCTCATGGAAATGGGCTGTGGATTGCACTTGTTTATATGCTAGGCTGATCACATAGAGATGAAGAAGAATCAGAAATACTGAACATTAGTGCATGCAAACGTAACTGAATGTCTCACTCAAACAAGTTTTTTCTAATTTGCAGGGCATTTGTTGCAGTACCATCAGGCAGATGGTCCTTCACAGATACTGCAGAGACATCTTTCCCTTGGCCTCCTATTTGTAAACATCACTTATGGACTATTCAAGCATCTAGCGAAGTCAAGGGGTGTTCTGAAATTCACTTCACTAGAAATGAAAGCAGGCCTGGCATGGCAGGTAAAGACAAGTCAAAAGTATATTTAATATTAGAATTGTGAAAAGATAGCAACTAATCCCTAAATCCCCATATGCCGTTCTAAATCTCAGGTTAACTACTAGTTATTTATGTACCTAACTGCCTTCAGTCTCAATAGATGTGCAAGTATCTTTAAAAATTGAGGCCTATAGACAAATATTCTACAATCTCAAGCTGTTTCTAATTAATGAGCATCTATAATGAGCAGTTTCTAATTAATGAGTATTTTAAGTAAGGTGGAGCCTTGTCAGACAGGCAGTCCTACAAAGAGCAGGCTGTGACTCCCTTTGGAAGCTTCCCGTTCTAAAAGGATATTGTTGGTGCCCTGAAAACATTAGTACAATTGTTTTCTAGCAATTAATTTCACTTTGACCTCTAAGGGAAGCTGCTATACACTTACAATTTAATAGGTGTTTGAGTATTTTCCTTATTAGATATACTTTCTAGTAAAAAACAAAAAGGAAAACACCCCTCTCCCCCTCAAAAAATACCCAAATCCTATTTCCATCAGTTATATGAGACTTAGAACAAATATTTAAATTTATTTTTTTAAAAAAAATGAGAATCTGCTTAAATACTAAGAATGGCTTTCTAATGTCGCAGTGACATAACTCTGAAAGCTACATAATGCACACAAGGATCCCTTTTTTTGTCAGTCTACATCATCTTTATTATCTGTCAGAGGTAAAAGGGGAAAGAAACTGGAAAAGAAATATGTAACAAAATCAGAAACATTGTAAGAGCAGAAGAGACATTATGGGCAGAGGACTAAGGCAAAGATAAAAAGAAGCAACTTGAAAATGCTTCAGTAAGGGAAGGTGAAGTATTTGCAGTTATATGTTGCCCTTAGAAACTCAGTTCTTTTCTTCCTGCTAATCTCTTGTAATGCTTTATATTATAGTTGTAGCTTTTATTCAGCTTTTACTCTTTATTTTTTAATGTTCAATAAGACATTGGAGTGTCAGAATAAAAAAAAGTTCATTCTTTGTTGAATGAAAACAATGGCTAGTAATCAAATTCTGCTAGTTAGGCTCAAGTCCTTTATAATGTGCCAATATATATAATATTTCATTGCTTTTGTGTGTTATATGCTGCTAGTGTAATGCAACAACTGAAGTTAAAAGTTCACTTAACATACTAAGTGAAAATGTCATTAATTTAAGTATACCAGCAGAGAAAACGGCTGCAAAAAAAAAAAGAAAGAAAGAAATGAAAAGCAACTGAAATAGAAATAATTTATAATGAGGCACAAAAAAAAGGTTCCAAATGAAATTAAATCTATATAGATTATTTAAAATAAATACTTTACCTGAAAGGTATTTAGGAATTTGCTGAAAGGAAAAAAATTACCATTACCTGAAAATGGTAATATAACTTTAAATGGTTCAATAACTACTTCATTACATAAAACAATTCACGGTACCATTTTTTCTAACATACACCTTAAGATTACTCTCACATTCCATTATTTCTGATTTAAGTGCAGAATCTGATGTGAATAATTATACTACTTGTCTATTTTTTTTTTCTTTTTGAGATTCTTAAAAATATCATATTTGCCTAAAGATCACAGGGTCAAGTTAAAACCAGTGTCTGGTGGCAAGAAAAGGGAAGGGAAGGGAAGGGAAGGGAAG
>JAUBNY010000048.1:8271200-8349534 GCA_032275445.1 Crypturellus soui | reverse complement strand
GAGAGGAGAGGAGAGGAGAGGAGAGGAGAGGAGAGGAGAGGAGAGGAGAGGAGAGGAGACCTTACTTGGAAATATGTTCTGCTGTGCTAAATGGAAGAACTTCTGGAAATTTAGTAGACTGTCTTAATAGCACCTTGGCAAGGCTTGATCCTTCCTGTGGCGCTTCAATATAAATGTGTGAGAAGAAGAACGTGCAGCTGTACATGAAGCAAGTGGCCCATACGGCTCCATACAGAACCCGCTGTGCTTATCGAGATAAAGGCAGTTAAATATAGGTGCATTTATTTTATCTCAGTGTTTTGTTGGGGTGAGGTTGGGTGCTTTCATCCAAGGAAGGGTGGCCACTGAGGGGCTCTCTGGTGCTCAGGGGCTTTCTGGCTTTCTTGTGCTGGACTCCTGCAAACATGGAGCTGAGGACAGCAGGGTGTGTGGCCCTGAGCCCCGCGCCAGGTTGCAGGCACAAGGCCTTGAAGATCTGCGTTTTCAAAAGCCTGTGAGGAAACCTGCCAAGAAAAGACCAACTTCGTCAAGCCCTAATGGCTCCCTGAAACATTTTGATCAGATCCCAGCTGAGATAGGAGAGAAAGGAGTTTCCTTTGGGTAACAATGGCTGGAATTTACACAATACACAGCAGGAAACACCATCCTTCATTTCAGGGCGCACGTTCACATAGCACTGCTTATTGTTCACAGGGCTCCGTCATGTTCAGTGCTGCTGTAAACCAAGGTCTTCAAAGCATAGACACACAGCAACAGAAGGAAAATGTTGCTGCTAGAAAAGTGCAATGCTGAACGCAAAGAAATGTACAAAGAAGTTGGTGATTTACGCCCAGTTTTGTAATAATTTTGAGCACTGGCAAGCATGAACATTTTGAAATTATACTCAGTAAATTGGTTGGTGTTTATTAATTTTATTTTAAAAGGTATTTGATATCTAAGATGTCAAATCGGTACAAGATCTCTTATTGGTACATGTTACAGCTCTTCTATACACCAAAATTCTTGGGTAACAGTCACCAAATTGTAGAGCTCTAATGCTTTGTAAAGAGGTAGCATTTTATCTGCATGTTACATTTCTTTCTTTCCAAATTCCCTTTCAAATTTCTATGTGAATGGAAAAACATCCTTCCTTGCTCCTACGGTAATTTGAATGATTTTGTCATTACCCTTCTTTCTCAATGTCCTCTGAATTTATTTTGAATGGGCTTACTTAATTTTGTGAAAAATACTTTCAAAAGATACTTTATTAGCAGTGCAATCGATAAAAAAAAGCTTCAAAATTAAGTATGTAGGGCAAAATGTAGATAGCTTAGTGTGTTCATATTTTACTATTGCAAAGTCCATTTAATATTATGTCTCAGATGTGATATTTATTTTTGTAATTATTACTGAAACACCTCTTTTGAAGTCCACAGCAGTAGGAAATGGCATAGAGGAGCTGACAACACAGACAAATATGAAATCTAATAAGAACCCAGCTTGTCAAAGCCTGATGAATTGGGATCCTAATCAAAATCGAAGTTGGTGAGAACTTGTTTGGAGTTGTTAAACAAGAAAATGTGTGTAACACAATAACATAATTCTCAGGTGAACAGCATTTGAAAGCATGGGCTATCACATTCTATGCTCAATAAGTAAAGTGAACAAGAGAGGTTTTATTCTGCACTCTTTTGATCACCACAGACACACACACACACAAAAATCTGACTGTTTATTTCTTCAAAACTAAATATCAGTATAATCCAAACTGGATTCAGAATAAAAGATGCAGAGCACAGAATGAACAACAACACAGAGCAAAATGCCGTACATTAACAAACTGATTTCAATTTGAATTCCAGTTGTGAACTATTTTAATGGAAAAAATGCCCGTATACATTAAAAGAGGCAGTCATGTGTAAACTTTTAAATTACTCTGGGTAAGTCTTACTAATTATTTTCAAGGGAAAGGTCTTGCTAATTCCCTAATATGTGCACAGAAAAGCTACCTTACTCTGAAAGAGGAATTTGTTCAGCCTGTGCTAAGGAGAATTGGATTAATGAGGCTAATGGCCCATGGATACCTGATAATTTTTTGCATTCCTGAGCTAGCTGAGTTTGACCTGAAATCCAGCAAGCACCTGGGGCCCAGCTCCACCTGTCGCTTACCCTGGTCTGCATGTTCAAATCAAACCCTATCTGCTATGGCCCAGGACATGCTTGAAAATGTAATGGATTCTAAATATTCTTCAGCCTTGTCTTAGTGAGCTCTAGAGGGTAAATGGAGTCTGGACAATTCGATGAGTCTGGCTTGAAACCTAACAGTGAAGACATGGGGACTGTGTCCTGTTCCCAGCTTTTCCTAACAGCTTTCACATGTCCTTATTCATGGTTCAGGTAGAAGAATGAGTCATCATTGATGTCCTAAGGCTAATCTCTGAAAGTTTGCCAAGAGTGAATTTGCTCTGTGTCTTAGAGGTTTTCCTGTCACCAAGCCTGGTTTATGGTTTAAATGAGTCCTGAAAGATGTCAGCTGTCCAGTTTGTCAAAAACAAACTCATAGAGTCTGGTACAATGCTAACATTTTCCTGGATGTTGTCCCCTCTCGTTTCTTTTCCATTTTCCAAAATACTCTCCAAAATACTATATATATATATATATATGTATTAAGTGTAAAGTTATATTTAACTTATATTTATAAATTTCATTCATAACTGTCACCACGGGTAGGCAGGAATAAATAACTGTTGAATGCATACTTTGTCATTCATCTTTTAAAAATGGAGACAGAACAAAATGAAACTTAATATTCTACATTGTCACCGCTTTATTAGTTATCACTACGCAGAGATGACAGGCTATATTTTATCTATTTTGAAGCAAGACACTTTGTATTACCTGCAAACATACAACTAATTTTATTCCAGTAAGCCCATTTGGTTCATGGTTTAGCTACATTTCATCACTGTACCTGTCTACCCCCTTTGATATGATGAATTGTTTTGCTGAAGACAGGCGCATTCAGTTGCCTGCTCTCTGCAGCATTAATGATCTGCTGGCCCATTCTAGGTGGAGCGGGGACTGCTGCTGCTCGTTTCCTAGGTGGCCCCCTGATCTGCTGTGTGACAGAAAGATTGGAGCCAAAAAAATGCCTGCAAGCCCATAGGAATTAACTAGGAGAAAACAATTTCTTTTTTTTAAGCCTTCACCTATTTTATTGGATTTCCCAAAGGCTGTAAAGCTACTCAGCACTGGGACTAATGAAGTTCCCTGGTGAATCATGCTGTTTCAGCTATCTGGGGCATATCTTGATTAGCATATGTTTCTTCTAAAAATACAGTTTGAAACTCCTGGGATGTTCCATTTGTTTGCAAGCCAAACTATTCTTTCCATCTTGCAACAATGATTTTAGAACGAAAAAAAAAAAAAGCACGTTCAGTCCTTGCAGTAGAAGGTCTATCTTTGTCTGCAATTCCTCTCACCAGTGAAAGCTCACAAAGGCCTTTAGTGCCTACTAGAACAAAGCAAGAACCAGAAAGTTTCTCACAGTGAAAGTAAAGGAGAAGACTAACGAGCTACCCTTGAATTTAGAGATAGTCTAATTTGGAAACTCCTGGAGAGTAGAGTGTGTCATCAGAGCTCTCATTTTCTTTTTTACTTTTTCAAACTCCAGTCCCTTTTTTCCTTTTCCTGACATGTGAAATCCTGGCTTTAAGGACACAGCAATTATAACGTCAGCCTGGGGACTATGAAAGAGTATCAAAGAGGGATAATGCTGGATCATGGTCTTGGAGATTGTTAAATAAATACTAACTCTAGCTATACCTCAGACCCCAAATAGACAGTGACAGGGTGCAGGCATATGCTGTACCTAACTTGACATTCTCATTTTGAAATGTAATGCCCCCAAAATTCAGGAATTATGACTTCCATCCTTAACCATCCATGGTGTACTGTAGAGACAGCAAACGTATGGGTACCTATGTTTGCTCCTAGGTAGTTCTTCAGTGTCATTTCCACAGATCCTGATCAACGTGTTCCAGCCACTCGGTGTTCCTGTCTGATATGGGAGAGACCCAGTGCAGCTGCTGAGCTTCCTCAGCAAGGGGAACTCCCAGGGCTTGCTGCAACGAAAAGATAAACACACCACCATGGAGCACACCGTGCTTCTCTTGCCCAGCCTGACATGCCCTTGTTCCTCAGCCAAGTCACTGTGAGGCAAGAATGTAAACCCAGAAGACATCATCTCGCACCATGACTCATCTTTCTCATCTAACTCGTTCATCACAGTTTCTGATAGAATATGTTCATGCCCTGGTCACTGAAAAATTCTTTTCCTTTCACTACAAGATTTGCCTTGCTTAAAAGGACATTGAAATAGACAATTTAAAAACACTTGCAGTTTATGGGTTTTTTTGTAGTGATATTTATTCTGCTGAGGTTTTTATTAAAATATATCTGTTGGACAGCTGTGAGGGTGCACCATGTGCTCTGAAGTTACTGGGATTCCACCACCTACCCTTGTTCTCTGCTTCTCAGTTTTTATGGTGATTACCCTTCAGTCATTTAGCATAGCTCACCTATTCTATATACAAATCAGACACATAGAGCAACTTCTGCAGTACATTCAAGGTTTTCTCCTCATGTGGAACATACGCAGAGCTGAAAGTGCTTGAGACATAAGCAACAATGATCCAAACCATTTCCACAGCTAAAAAGAACATCCCTGCTACCTGCTACAATGACTTTGTGAATCAGCTACTAGAAAACTTCGGTTAGTGAAGTGCTAGGAATTTTGAAATATTCTCCATGAAGATCAAATACCAAAGCCTTGAAATCTGGATATCACGGTGGATTTGCACATACATGCTAAGGGACAAATACGACTGTGCAGTATTGCTAGTGGAAGTTAGGTCAGCTAATCTAAGACTCAGCAGATGAATGCAGGCTGGGTCCTATCTTCAGTGAGAAGAATGGAAGCTTTGGTGGGACTAAAGTAATCTTGTGCAACAGTACAGAGCAAATGACATGATTTTAATCTAAAAAAGGCTAATGTCGTTTCTAAGTAACCATCCTTCTAGCTGTCGTTACGAATCCTTTTTCTTTTATATCATAAGGCTTGAACAAATTATTGTGTAAATGAAAATATCTGTCTTTCAGAAAATATTTTGAAGACTATCTTGTTGGAAAGATATTAATTGGTGTCAACATATTACATAGAGACTCACAAAAAATGAGGCTGCCTATATCATTAATGGTATTCATATTAACATTTGCTGCTATAATTTACCCTTTATTAGGCATACAATGTGTGCTAAGTAGATTTAGAATTTTACTGTTTATTGAAAATTCTAACAGTTACTGTGTACTGGCAAGATTCAAGGGAGCAGGATTTCCGCTTGCTGAGCTCCAGTACCCTTGCCTAACCTTTAATCGTTTGGGTGTCTAAAGTTTTTAGGATGAATTTAAAAGCAATCTGATCCCAAATCTTTATTGACCTATGAATGTACTGTTAAAAAGAAAAGAAAAAAAAGATGGTTCTCTGACAAGATGGGGCTGGAATTTCTCCTAAGAAATGTTGCAGCTTTGCATGTGTATATGAAATAAAGCCTTGTAGAAGTAATGAAGTTTCTCCCTGAAATTTTGAAGCTAGCTTATACTAGTTTCTTTATAATCTAATATATTGAATTTTATAATTAATATGTTTTGTTCAGTATCAGCACCTTATTTCTAAAATAAAAATAATATAGAAGTCAGTTACTAAATTCTTCAGTAATTCTTGCTGTACTTTTCAGTGAAAATAAAGTCTTTTGTATAAAAGCTTGATTTTCAGACATAAGCAATCAGTTTAATGGCAGGTCAATTGCTGTTTCTCTTATTGATAAAAGTAACTTCAAAAATGTATTCAATTTACAAAGAGAAGATCAACTTAGATCAGTGAAGCATTTTGAGTAGTATATTATCACAGCAGATGATGGGACTGCATGATGTATTTTACTTGCATCTTGAATTAGAAGGAAGAAAATAATGAATACCAAAAAAAAAAAAAAAAAAAAGGACCTTAACCTAAGTGATAATTATTAGGGAAAACTAATGTATCTGAAAATAGATTATGCTCCTTTGAAATCTGCATTTATTCCAATGTTTAGTGAGGCAAAAGAACTACCTGAAGAAATGATGATGATTTTACTACAGCTGGTGAAATTGAAATGTAACTTTTTTTTAATGAATTAATACAGCGCAATTTAATAAACCAAGATTGTAATAAACACATAGAAATGTGAGCTAGTCTGCAAAGGTGTGGCACCACTCAGCATTTAGAACTTGTCTGAGTATCATTTAATAATCCAGTGTAGAAAAAAAAAAAAACAATTATTTTATATTATTATGTATCAGAAAAACTACACTAGTATTAAAAATTTATTCTTTGTAATGGTAGATGGTAATATGGATGCATACTATGATAGATTCATTTTTTCTTCCTCTCCTCAAGGAAGTCATCTGAGCTCTTCCCAATGCATCTCCCACCTAAGCAAGCCCTGATTCAAGTCTTAGATTTCGCAAGAACTAGTATAAGGGCATCAATTTCACATTTTGTGAAGCAGACCTTTCTGGATTTTATGCCCTGTTCTTTTGTGTGGGAGCTTTATTGTTCCTTCTCATCAAGAAGAAAAAGAAAGTGTGAAGGGGGATGATCTCAGGAGCAGAGGATCTGGCTACACGAGGAAAGTATGATTCCCCCCAACTGCTTGGGAGATTTCCCACCAACAGGACTGGGAGCATGCTGATCACCACTGCTAGGCAAAACAGGAGTGGGACAAGTTTGATTCTAAGACAAAGATCACCTGTATGAAAGCCGAAATAACCCCAACATGATTAGGAGTCCCTAGGTGAACCTGAATCCTAGGCTATGACAACCAGCATGAGGGCTGGTGGGACCCTTGCAATGATTATTCTTGTTCCACTGCAAGAGGAAGGGACGTCCAGGGAAGAGACAAGAGTTATTGGCTCTGATTTCACAGTACAGGCTGTGTCAGTACACTTTGCCAACCTGATGCTTCTCCAAATCGTCCTTTCCTGCTTCTCCCCACTGTGCAGTCAACAAGATGAAAAGTCTCTTCAGCTGGCAGCTTCCCAAGCTTTGTTTCCCCATAGCGCCTCTTCAGTCAGAGAACAGTCCTGTGTAACAAGAACTTTGTCACCGCTTGACTTCCTTCCAACCAAGAGCAATAGGTGTAGCTGTGCTAGAGTTTTACTGCAGGCGAGGCTGCCAAGGAAAGGTAGATCTAGCAACCCTTGCTATCATTTCTGCAGGAAGCAGGTCACTTGATAATGCTGTCAAAGTGATGCAGCAAGTGCTAGAAAAATCCCACTATTAGAACAGCTATAGTGAGAAGGAATGCTATTTATCTGGTGTTAAATTGGTTTAAAAAAATCCTCAAATTCCTCTCATGTGTGTCTCATGTCCAGGAATTCTCCATTACATATGAGACCAACTAACTTCTCAGTTGGGTTGGGCAGTTCTCACAGATGTCATCTTTTTGGTGAACACAAGCACTATTGCATTTTTAATGACCACTCAGAGCTGATGACAAAGACCTAGAAAGGATTGCTTAGTCTCTTTCACTTTCTGGTCAATATTTCTGACACTCCAAGTATAGATCATTGTTCAGTTGTACATGTCACTTCTTGAAGAGATTACCCCAGGTTTCCATCATTATTTCAAGGTTTAGGAAGAGTTCCTGGTTATTCCTTGGCCATATTCTCCAACACTGCTGTATGACAAGCCCTATTGAGGAAGTATTGGCCGAGGAATATTTCTGTCCTAGTCTCATTATGTAATGGAAAGTGTTGGCCTTTCATTTCATGTTTAAACTGGCTACAGACATGCTATTCTGCAGTTCTTCACAGTTCTGGAGGGAGTACTGTGCTTTCTGTAATTGAATCGATAGGTTCACTGGATGGAGGACTTACAGAACTACTTGTAACCTATGATCTTCCCTGCAAAGCAAACTGGGCATAAATAGGAATTTCCTCTTGAGGAATTTCCTGACCTATATCATCTGGAGCTGCTGGAGAGGCAAATTCAGCTACCATAGAACTAGATCAGAAGCTACCATAATGAAGCTCAAAATTATGAGGAACTGATGTGCCTCCACATGTACCTGGAAACAGTATGAAACTGCACAAAAAAACGGTGATTCCTAATGGAGGTCCCAAGCAAGTCCAGAGGGCAAGGACTAAGGAAGCTAGAGGAGGACTGACAACTCTGGGAAGGAGGGTTCTGCCAGCTTCAGAAGCTGCTGTGGTTATTGTGATGGAGAAAGTAGTAGGGGATGAGGCTTTCTTCTCCTCTGTTTTGTTGCAGATGCCCACAGCCACCAGCTGCTAGGCCAGCCCTTCCAGGCCTCCTTCTGAAGAGGCCCACTCAGTCCCATTGCAACCTCCAGCCTCCACATAACTCAGGAAGTATAGGGAGAAGTACACATTTATGGAGAGGAGGGATAGGGAGGAAAAGGGAAAAGAAGGTGCCCACAGGTCTCTGTCCGTATAGAAATCTTGTGTTTCTGTGGATGGCTTCTATGGTTCAAAACTTTCAATGCAAACAAAGTAGAACAATTTAAAGGGATCATGAAGGGTTGTGAAGGAGAGGATTATTTTAAAGATTTTACTTTAGAACCACTATAATGGTCTATATATGTAGGTTTTACATGACAGTTGCTATAGTATATAACATAAGTTACTTTTATGGTCACACTAAGGTTGCTCTGCATGATTTATTGTTCTTCTATTCCCCTTCTCTCATGCCCCTTTTCCCATCTTTCATCACTGGCTCTATGCCTAGAAGAGTCTACTTCCACATCCATCTTCCCTCTGCCTTTAGATCTTTCTTTAAGCAAATGCTTAGAATCATTTTCTTTATTTATTTTCCTACTAACATTATGTTACATCTAGTATCTGCATAAACAACAGTCTCATTTTGGCATTTTTCTTTGTTTTATCATTTCTTTGTCTATAAGATTCTCAAGAAAATAACTCTGTTTCTCTGCACTGTAAAATAATTTGGCCATTTGCTGAGCTAAATCAGTAATTCACGATAATATATTGAAGAGGAGAGCCACAACTCATTTTCCATTTGCTTGCCTATCAGTCTTACAGGTTTTATGATATCTGGTAAGTTTGCTACTGACTCACTAATGTGTGCAGCTCATATCGTACTAACTAGATCCCTGCCAAGGTTTTTCCACCCTGATGCTATCTTGCAGTGTTTCAGATTAATTGGAATTTTGAACTAAGTGAAAGCCTAAGGCATTTAACTAACAAAATGAGATTAATGTAGGCTGAGTCTGTTATTGAGAACTGCTAAACTAAAACTTTAGGTGTGTAAAATTAGTCTTTATTCTTCAGCATATAGATATCCCGACTATTTAAAATAATTAACTTACTGTCTCTACTACTGGCAAAATTTTGGAAACTTCATTGTTCCCTGATATCTTTGACATTATATGCTGTTTCCTGAGATGTTTTTGATCTCCATTTCTTAAATAATGTGTTTGTTCCACTAATTTTGTGCTCTCCTTTGAATTTTGTCCAGTCACAGAGTTGTTTCATTCCTGTTGGCCTGAGCCTCATACCCAAACCAGTCACAGTCTAAACATCTTGGTTGATGTATTTCCAAATACACAGAATATTAAGTTTAGAAATGAAATTCCCATGTTCTATTCAGAAATCCATACTGCCTAATCTATACAACTTTCTGGAGAGCATATCTCCATCTCCCACCTTTTTATTCAAAGAAATAATGGATTCTGTTGCACAGAGATCATAAACTTCTTTTGAGTTGTGGGAAGCCAGAGAAAGTCCCTTATCCAGCACAAGAACAAAATAAGACAATTACTTAACAAAAATCTCCAGCATAGGCAAACATATTTTTTACTTTTGTGATTTTTGAGTTTGAGTGTAGGAAATGTATACTGCATGATTTTGGGGAAGAGGTTGCAGTCACTCTTCCAGCTCTGTCACCCATGTCTTCTCTCTAACACCAGATCTTCCTTTCAACACTAGAGAAATCACTGAGAGACAGATTTTTTGCCTTTGTCTTTGCATCTATTTATTATACTGAAGGCAAGAATCTGTCCAATGTGCTGGTTTTTACAGATGGTTTTACAGACAAGCAAAACTGATGTTAACTTGGTGCCTTTAGAAGAATTAAGTGGGATGTATCATTGCCTATCCTGCTTCATACTTGATACTGAAGTTGCAGTTGACATTTACTATAAACCAGGAGAAGAGAACACTGCAGACAGAAGGAATTTGGGAGTCATTTGTGCATTGCATTATAATATTACACTGGTTTGATAACATTTGTGTTTTGCTTATGATCATTTCAAAAAGAAACTTTAGACCTGTAGGCAAGATTCAATAATTAGGTAATCAGATGCTATCACTGAATTAGGGTAAAAAGCAACATTCAATGTTTTAGCACCAAACTACTTTGTATGTTTCTTTTTTTTTCATCAAAATATAATATACCTGCATAGCTGTACATTGCTAATTACTATGGTTTAAAAGTTGATCATTTTTCTAGGTACCTGTTACTCTGGCTGACTGCAGAACTCTGGCAGTCAGGTACCTAATGACAAGGTAAAGGCACTTGGAGCCTTTGATCCACCAAAGACAGTGTCATCCTTTTTGTCACTGAGATAACTGAAGAGTTCGAAGTTTTTGCTTAAAGGACCCTTATTTGCCAGTGCTTTTTTCTTGTACACGTAGCATGCCTAGCTACCTGGATATGTATGATTTAATCCATTTACATATCTGTCAAATTATTAGATATTGTGACACTAGATATAGTATCACAGGGCTCACATACCTATGAGCTCAGTGCATTAATACAGTTGACCTATATTTACAAGTGAAGTCAGCAGAGATGACACGGTACTCTTTGAAAATCCTACCTTGGTCTTAATTCTTGTTCCTTAGCTTCACTGAAAAGCCTTGTTGCAAAGTCTGAGCTCCAGTATCTCATAAGCATGTCCTAAGGCAAATCATATAGAGAAGTACAGTTTTGCTTTCATCTGTTTTCATTTGCAAGTATATTTTAAGTTGTGGTTGCTGATGGTATATATCAACGGTCTACAAGAAAATTTGTGGGCTTGCCGCAGTTCTGAGGAAATTAAAAGACCAGAGAAAATTAGGTCAGGTACCACATAAAAATCTCAGGCCCTGCTTTATACATCTTGTAAGCACAGGCTTGATCTCAGATCTGCCTGTGTTGCAAAGTTGCTGGATATTATATATGAGCTTGAAGCTGTTTCTCGTTGAGTTAAACCCTTTCACTTCCCCCCACACGCAAATTAAACATTTCCAATCAAATATCTGCAGAGTATTTTTTCTTAACTCTAGCAATAAGATAGTACTGTAGTAATATAGTAACTATGTATACTCCACCTTAGATATATTTACATTACTGTTGCTGACAAAATAATTTTAATAAAACTATTAAAATCAAACGTATCTTGTATCAATGTATAATAATAATAATAATAAAACACAACCTGTTGGCACTGATTTGGCTTTTCATTGAACAAAAATTAAACATTTGCAAGGAAAATTAGACAGAAACAGGAACTGATAGTTTCCACCTTTTTTTTTCCCAGGAAAAATAATTTCCCAGTCAGATCATAAATCTAAAGCTTGTAAATTCTTACACAAACCCCATCAACCCTAAAGCTTTCTTTCATTCCTAGCCACAGTAATATGTTAAAAGGTAAGCTTAATTCAAAGTTCCCCCAGAAGCATTTTGCTACTTTTGGCAAAAACATTTGACTTTATTCATAAAGAGTCATAAGGAATCCTCTTTTGTCCATAAATTTTAGTTGTCTCTCATGAATAATTATAGACTTGCAAGTTTTAGTGAAGTCTGAAAGTTTAATTTAAATATAAATGATTATGCTAATTTTGTTATTCAGTCATTTCCTATTTAAAACATTACAAACACTGATTTAGCAGCAGGAACAATAATTTATGATATAAATGCTAAAATCAACTGCCAAATATTTGAACTGATCGGTTTGTACCAAGCCAAGGATTATAACATTACTCAAGAAATATTTTCTCCCAATTTAGTGATTAAATGAAATTAGGATTAATTATCAAATGACTAGATGGACAAAGAGAGTTATAAAAACTGATTTATATTAATTATTTGGGGTTTTTTGCTTCTGTTTATCTCAGACTTCTACATACAGGAACAAACCCAAATACTTTTATATATGCATTGGGGGGAAAAACAAACAAACATACAAAAAAAGAAACAGCCACACAGCCACAAAATATCAGGAATTGTTGGCTATGAAATATTACTACATAGAAATTTTACTGGGAAAATTGACATGAAAAAATAAATATGTTGTACATTATTAGCTGATCAGCTAAGTGCTCTTAACAAGGGCTAGTGGAGAAACTTAGCACAAAATTTAAGAAGATGTATCCAAAGCAATGTTTTGATTAAGCAAAATATTATAAATATAATTGTAAATGCAAATATAAATAATATAAATATTTTTTGTGTTGGTGCTAATATGTAATAAAACCTAACCTGAAAATTTCAAATTTCCTCACAAAGTAAATTTTTGAGTCCTAAGCAATGTTACTAGTTTAGACTTAATCTTTTAGATGAACCTCAAACTATGAATCCCTTTTCTAGGAGACTATAGACATTTAATCTCTCTCTGTTATTGGTCTCTATATAAAATGTTATGATAGAGTTTCTCTAGCTCTAAAGATACACAGTTCTATAGCTCTGGCTCTAGATCCCAGTTCATGTTCTTAGAAATTAAGATCCTAAACTTAAATCCTCAGCAGTATATATTCAATCTAATTTTCCTCAAATTTCCCAGGAAAATAATAATAATTAAAAAGAGTTTATGATGCTTTCCACTTTGAAATATTTTTCAATGGGCAAGGAAATCTATCGATTCTGGGCATGTTATTTCAGGCTTTCTAATGCTTAAAGGAAGTTTTTATAAGCCTGTTAATCCATAAGCAAAGCTTCCAGAAGCTCTTCTGGAAAGGCTGGGACAAATCATGTGAATTCCTTTGTGCAATTCCATTTTTTTTCTCTCTCTATGGATCAGAAGTTTGGGAATATTATTCCCATCAGCCATCCACATATACTTTGGGTTGCTCTCCTCATTTTAGGATGTTCCCTCATGAACAGCCATAAATCATATCGTTTAGTGCTAGACCTGCTGGAAAGCTCAACATGCAACACCTCAACATGGAGAAGACAATTCTAGAACTGAGATTCACAAAAGCTAACATGCTCTCCCAGAGACATTTAAGCTAACCATTTATGACCTATTCAATAAGGAAAGGGTAAGACAGTCATCTACAGAGACTCAGAGACTATCTAGAATACTTCAAACTGATGTGTAATTTAAACTGAATGTTCAGGTAAATGGCACAGAACTAAAAGGCATTAGGGCACTCACTCCTGTCCTTAGACAGTTTTCGAAAATCTAAAATCAGTTTTTGAAAATCTAAAATATATTCAGAAAATGTAGTTTGGGATAGTACAAAACTTTAGCCAAGTGTAAAAATACATAAACTGATACAAACTCAACAACCTGTGCCCAATTTTGATAGCTGTAGAGGCCCCCTTAGAAAGACCACTCAAGACCTCTTTCTTGCAGGTTGTTTTGTAGAGCTGATCATAACAGATGGTCATGTATTAGACCAAGAAGCAGCGATAACTATTAGCATTTCTGGATGCTCACTGAATTCCACATTTGCAAACTTGGGCCACAATCCTGTCCCTGTTTTTCTGATTTTCCTCTTATTTTTTTTTCCTTTCCTTTTCCCTTTTCATTTCTTGTATTTCTTTTTGTTTTTCTTTTTTGTTTCTTTTTCTTTCTTTCTAGGGCTTATCTAAAAAGACGTATATAATGATTAGAATGGGTAGCAGGTTTTTAAAATATTTGTTTATGACATCAGGAAGAAAGACTAGTTCATCTAAGCTGGTAAAATCATGAAAATATTTGTTAAAGATATGTGATCTAGGGATGATTCACCAGGTAACAAAGGGTGTGTCAAGGGAGATTTATTGTGGAGATCTTATAAATAATCATGCAAAGATTCTTGTATATGTTTTGAATATACTATGTATTTCAGACCTGTACATGGCAGACATTTTTCTTGTTCTTCAGTGACCTTCTGGTGTCATTGGGATGTGTCTGATTATCTTGTCATCTTGTTTAATTACCTGTCATTCAAATTTCTATTTGTGTCACAGGACTATTCTGTCATATTCTTTTAAGCTTATCTAGATTGCATTGCTTACATCTCCACTTAGTGTAATTTTAATATGTCTTTTAACATTGTCATATTAGACTACAGCTAGATTCATTACTTCTATATTTCAATGCAGTCATCCTTTCAGAACACAAATCATCTCTCAGGCAATTAAGTTGATAGAGAATTTATAACATGAAACTTTTGCAGGAAAATACAGGTTTTTAATGCAAATAATTGAAAAAAAGAAGTGGAAGCTTGCACATAGTTTCCAGCTGTTGCTTAACAAAACATTTCAGTTTAACAGACCCTCTGACTTGCTGTCACACACAGCCATATTTTTTTTTTTTGAGTCTTTTTATTGACTTTGAACTGAGGTAGGGGGAAAGAGTTAGTAGAAGGTAGAATTTTTCATTAAATTTTCCATGATCTTTCTCCTTACATTTAACTTTCCAAATCCTACCGTTTGTATAGATGGTCCTGAGACCAGTTGGATTCTTGTGTATAGGTCTCATTTTATCTTGTGTTAAATTGAACTGCATCGAACGGTGCCTTTTGAACTTTCATTACAACTCTCCAGTCTTTTCACTGTTTCCATTTCTTTTGGTAAGATCATTTCTAATGATAACTCTCAAGTAAAGGATTCTAGCCATAAAGCGCATCCTGTCCTAAAGGAAACCTCTTTTTGTGGTAAAAAGGCAATCTGAGAGCAAAGTCAGATTGATCGCAAGTGTTTAGAATAATAAGTGTCATTCAGACAAATGTTCGCTTGAAATAAGTGGACTAGAGAAAAAAAATATTTCAGCCTTCATATTGCAATGACTTTTTCGTTGTAATCTGAAACAGAGATCTGGAATTGAAGTCTGCTACAGTTGATTAATCTATTGGCTTTTTTCTCTTCAGATCTTCTCTTTGAACATCGGTTTTGGGGCAGAAATCTCAAAGTACCCATATATTGGTATTTTTAAAACTTGACTAAGTTGTTTATTAATACATTCTATTAAGTCAGTGTGTGTCACATGGCTCTATTAACATCATCATGCAAAAATGAATTTTTACTTTTTATGGTCTTAATAATTCTGTCTTTTTCATTTTTACATACATCTTTCTTCTCATGAAATGGTATTTTATGTCACTGCTTGATTTTCCTAGGGAAAAGTTTTTTCCTTTTGTGATGCTTAATCAAAAATATCCACCTATTACTTATTTTTCTCTTTGTTTTTACAATTTCCAGTTCTTATCATCTGCTGTTATTTAGGAAACAAATCCTGCAAAACCTTCATTCTCTATGAAGAGTCTCTGATGTATGTAGGAACACTTCCTTGAAAAATTGAAGGGAGTTATGCAAATATTCTGTGGTCTTTCTGTGTGTGTATGATTTAACATGTACATATATGCATATGGATATTATGCTAATACAATTAAATTAGACTCAGAATCTGACCTGACCTGTACCTTAATGACTCCTGCATATAATTAAGGAAGTTCATTCCTGTTTCTCAAACTAAATTGATTGGAATTTCTTTCTCATTAGGTTTAGTGAAAATTGGTTCATACTAAAACACTGTAAATTTGGGGGAGGAACATGTAAAATTTAAAGGTAAATTTTATGGAAATTGTGAATTAACTTTGAGTTTGTATGCCTTATTGGATCTTCAAGTGGATGTCTTAAGATTTGTTAGGGGATTAATCTGTAAAACAGACAATCACCTTGCTGTAGGGACAATCTTAGCTTATGGCTCCTGCTCCTTGAATGTCAACTTCTTCCTCATATAAAGTGTTTTTTTATCTAATTTTCAATGAACTGAATTTAATTATCTGTTGAAGGTTTATTGAGTTTAGGATTGAGTGTGCTGTTCATGCAGACACTGGCAATATCTCTGCACTTTCCTACTTGGGTACAGCTGTTTACAAACAGCCAGGTGCAGCATTGCGCAACTGGATATTACATTTAGTTGACTGCTTGGACCCTGAATAAATACAGATGGTCTCCTGCCATATGCAGCTCAAGCTACAAGCTTTATGGAAACCAGCTTATGGTATTTTACCCAGAGTTTCAGCTACTGTGACTCCTGGTAGCACAATATATCAAGGTATAGGAGTGCTATGATCACACATGCCAGCGGCAGGGAAGTTCCCGTGATATAGGATAGAGAGCTCCTACTACTTTATGCATTAAGAATATATTTCAGAATCCTCTGTTAAATCATTTACTTAGTTCACCCTGATGTTTTCAAACCTAAACGGGATTTTGACAATCTGAAATTCAACACTTTATATCAAATTGATACATCATATCAAAATACACATCATACATAGTGCAGATCTGTGGCTATATATCAATGTCAAATGAGACTTCTTTTTTCTTTTATGACAATATCTCATGTGCTGCAACATTAAAATTTGTCAAGACTTTATCAGTATCAGACAGGCAGATTTTATGGGCTAATATTTTACAGCTGTTATGGAAGAGACATATGTTCTATGATCTTCCAGGAGATTTGACTTTCATCTCTCTGTAGTATAAAATGATCATTTTAGATTGAGAGTATGTGGCTACACAGAAAAGCAACCTCTAAAAACATTTTTTCCTTTTCATCTATTTGAGGGACATCTAAAACAAAAAATATGCTTCCTATTTGTGTATTAAAAAAAAAAGAACAAATTAAGTTATAAAAGTCCTAACAGTCACAGCATGTTATGGGTGAATCTTGTTCTAAACATTTTCAGATGGCAACAGTAACAGCACCTGCACCACAACTAAAATAAAACTGAACAATTAGGAAGTGAGTTTTAATGCGGTAAATGAGGCTTCAGCTATTGTGGGTATATATTCCCTTATTTTCTTTATTAGCAGATGCTGATGTTACAAAATCATAACTAGAAATTGAGCACAGATGGTTATCTCTGTACATCACAAAAGCTCACAAGGGAATAGGCACTTAAATAGAGAGTCCTCAGTCACCCCATTCAGTAAGTTTCCAGCTCTGCCTTTCAAGCAGCACATCTCTCACTGTTTCCAAGTTATGCTCAATCTCTGTATCCAGAAAAGAGCCTCAGTTGCCATCAATCCAGACCAGATTGTAAATCTCACAGAATCACAGAATGGTTAAGGTTGGAAGGGACCTCTGAGATCATCCAGTCCAACCCCACTGCTCCAGCAGGGACACCCAGAGCACGGGGCACAGGGTGGCATCCAGGCGGGTTTGGAAGATCTCCAGAGAATGAGACTCCACAGCCTCTCTGGGCAGCCTGTGCCAGGGCTCTGTCACCCTCACAGGAAAGAAGTGCTTCCTCGTACAGAGGTGGAACTTCCTGTGTTTCAACATACATCCATTACCCCTTGTCTTGCCACTGACCACCACAGAGAAGAGCCTGGCCCCATCCTCCCTCTAGTCACCTCTCAGGTACTTGAACATACGGATCAAATCTCCCCTCAGTCTTCTCTTCTCCAGACTAAACAGGCCCAGTCTATCCTCATAAGACAGATGCTACAGTCTGAGAGCTGACCTGACCTGTTTGAAGCACAGACCACACACACTAGTGAATCTGCCTTGGGGTTCACTTATAATGAGTGCCCTAGCAAGCTGGCCAAGGCTTGCTGCCTCCTAAGAGTCAAACCACAGATAGGCAGCTAAAGGAGGTCTTAGATAACTGCAGTATGCCTTTTCACTCTTTCATCACTGATTCCTTATGCACATACAGCAATGCTGGCTGAAGTAGGGAAAAAAAAATTAATAATCTTGCAAATTCCTCACTTTGAAATAACTTCAATAAAGATTCTATCGTTTCATGATGAATTTGATGAAAATGAATCCAGTGGCTTTATAGAGATCTGATAAATGAGTGAGCAAAAGTTATTGTCCTGGTATTCCAGGGCAAGTAAAGAAGAATTAAGTCAAATGTTACCCAAATTAAACACAGATAACCACTAAGCTGATTTAGTCAGATCCAGCACTTTTTGATGAGGAAACAAATGTAGTTGGAGATTAAGGAGAAAGTCCAAAGAAGTCTTGGATTCTCAGAAATCATTGCAATGAGAACTTTTCTTTGCAGAGCCATATACCATAGCTTCTCAGTACCATCCTTTAAGAACCATGAATATCTGGAATCAGTATATGTTGACTTCCTTCTTGGACTGCCATGCAGAGTGAGTCTTCACAGATATGGATCTCCCCATATTCTAGCACAGTTCTAACTGCAAGGAAGAATATTTATAGCTAGAAACATAATTTCCATGATTTGGTGGTGAATTACAGTAACAGAGCAGAGAACCTGATAAACTGATACCTGATAAGTCCAAGTGTTTGCTCAACCAAACAACTACTTATGCATGTTAATGTGGTGGGATATATTATAAAATGCCTGTGAAAATTCTGGTGTATCCTAAGGTAGATATAGTGGAATATATTGTTTTGTGGTACATATGTTGATGTCTCATAAAATAGATGCAGTCGCGAAGTTCACAACTGTGTAAATGTGAAAAGTATCTACACTATTTATCGATGTTTCAGTAGTTCTGAAAAGGTGCAGTTTGGACTCATCACATTTGCTGAATTAAGGTTTTTTTTCCATTTGTTTTCTTACTGCCAGGGTTTTTCTTCACATATCATCTCTTAAAAATTCTCAGTTACAATAGCGGGAAAAAATGTCCCTGTATGTGAACAGATTGATAAGTGTAAAATGCACATTATGCAAAAAGCTAGTGGGTGTGTTGTTGGTGTGGCTGTCTCTCTCTCTGATAATTAGTCATGCTGAAAAACTGGTATCCTTCTGTGTGATTGCTATGTATGTAATCAAACTAATGCCAGAAAAATGGGATAGATGAATATGCTGTGGAAGAAATTTGAAATGGATGTGAAAACCAGAGGGGAATTATCTCTGAAATAGAGGCTCCTAAAATCCACAATAATATTGGCAGAATTGTCTAGTATGAAAGAAGACCATATGTTAACACTTCTTGATTGACATTTAGAACAGGAAGAGTTGATTGTGCTTCTGGAACAAGATGCTTGTAAACCAGTTATGAGTTGTGTAGTACTGGGTAGTGGCTCATATAATTATGGAAGGACTTTGTAATATCTGGAAATACTAAACTTCCATTACAGGGCTCTAGCAGTCTTTTTCATAAGCTTTTGAATGTAAAGGATGTCCGAATCAAGTGACACAGCTAACACTGAAATGAAAATGTTTAAATGGAACCTTAGCTTGTTAGCAGTGAGTTTTCCATTTGCTGCCTCCAGCCTTCAACACTATGAGCTTCTCATTGCAATATTCAATTTCATTAGAACGTTTCAATAACATTTGCAGCAGATTTCATTCTTCTGTGCAGTTCCTACCTATCTAGTTTTCAATTTTTCTGCAGACACTCTTTAAAGGGACTCATCACTAAATATATCAGATGGGAATACCTGAAATACTTGTGAAGGCAAGGCAAGCCACATGACGTGACCTAATTGGTCAAAATATAAAATCCCTAGTATATCATATAGCATCCTGCTGGGATGTAGCTGGAGGAGGATTTTGTTATCTGCAGAGAAACAGATGCAACAGATGTCTGATATAAGCTGTAGCTGTTTTAAAGATTTCTCAAATTGAAAAAAGGGGAAAAAAATAAGCAATGAAGAAAGCTGAGAAAAATTTATTGATGTTGGTTTTATTGATTACCATTAATAAAATGATGTTGTACAAATTAAAGGAATACTGTTAACTTAAGAACTTCAGAAATGTAAAGAAAGGTCTTCATGGTCACTAGAAAAGAAGAAATGAATCCTCTAAATTGCCAGGTAAGCTGAAACATGTTAGAAAAGGCTAATGTTTTAGAATATTGCTTCACTCTATAATGAAATGAAAATTGTTCCACCTGTAAGGATTTACTTATGGTATATAAAGAAATCTGAAGCAAAGAATGCTTGCTTTTTATTACACAGAGTGATTAAAACAGTATTTCAATGTGGAGAGTACTACACTATGTGCACTTACTCAATCTTTTACAAAGCTGCTTGAGTAGTCTTGCTTTGATGATCTAATATGGACTAATACCAATATATCACAGCACTATGTATTCATTATAGCAGCATTCAGAGAAAGATAACAAGTTTACCATAAAGATGAAATCTTTAGATTTTTTTTTTTAATGGTGGTCACAACTATGGAGAGGAAGTGCCCCAGCTGCTAGAATCCAGGCCTGAAATTTGGTAATCATAGGCTTGATTTCCTGCTTTCTGGCAAGCTCTTGGTAAAACACTGTTTTTCTTGTGCTTCTTTCCTATATATAAAATAGTTACAAAGATAAGTAAAGTAATAAAGACAAGCAAAGTGTATGTTTGGTAATTATGAAAAAGTTATATCACCAGTTACAATGTCAGAAAATTATTTAACTGTAGAACAGGTACTAATATAGAAGTATGACATCTGCAACTGCTACTTATATATGTTTTTGAGAAATGAAAACAACTCTCTTAAGTAGGAGTCATCTTGATCATCATTTTTCTGATTTCATTATGATGATGGGAACGTAGAGCACACTGAAAAAGCAAGAGCTGTGGCAACATAGAGTGCACAGAAAGGAGATGAACAAATGAAAGGGTACATTTGGGGCAATTACAAGGACTGACTCATTTTCCAAAAATATGTGCATGATACGTGATAAAACCCAATAGATATATCACAGATCAGAACAATTGTAAACAAAATGCAGCTGTCTTTCACTGAGTTATATGTAAATTTTTCCAGATAACAGAAATCAGATATTTATTTACCTTGCTCCCTCACAGGTTAAATCCAACAATTAATTATTAGACTGATATCCTGCCCTAGTTTATAGGTGTCCAAGGAAACAACTGTAGTACTCAAGCACTAAGTACAGCCATGTGGTTTCTGTTTTGCTTTGCATCCCCCTCTCTCTCTTTCCATTTCTTTATACTCTTAACAGGACAACTGTGCGTCATTTCTCTGTTATTGAATTTATGCTTTGAACTTATAATGCTGCAGATGCAGTGTTATTGATCAAAGAATTGTTCAAGCCAGAAATGGTATGTTGAAAAAATAGGATTGCTTTAAGTGTAGACATGAAAGCGCAGAAAAGAATGATGCACATTCATATGATGTAGCATCATTCAATTCTACAAATATGTTTGTTGCTGAACACTGAAGACCGCTTGAGGAATCATTTCTGGGGAATTTAGAAACCAATAAAAGAAAATCCCATACTTGGCATAGTGTAGGTGTTGTGGCTTCAGGTTATTGATGTACTTAGGAGACTCGCAGATTTGAACACTCCATTTAATGTACAGCAAAATCACATTCTAGTTATGATAATAAAGTCTTTTTCTCATTTTCAGTAATTAATGAAAGGAGTTTTTTTCATGTTTCTATGTTGAAAAGATACTTAATTATGGTCCTTATAACCTGTGTTGTATATTCTCTTTCAGCTTTATTTTAACTTGTTAACTTCAGAGGCTTGAGTTAAGCATTACTAATTAAAGGGGAATTGTGGGAAACTTAATATGAAACATTCTGGTCTAATGGATATAGAGTTTTGAATTAGGATACAGGAATACTCTGTTCTACTGTTGTATCTGCAGCTAGTCTACTGCATCACCCTGAAGAAGGCAATTAGGTTATAAATATTTATTTTCCCATTTCTTTATTTAGCTTTTCCAAAAAGGAATATCTTTGTTTGTGGACTGCCCAGGTTATATAATCAATGTTATTCATGGTTACTACATGCAATGTGATTACAAATAACTAGTGATGGAAGGCCCGTGTGAAAATTAATTAGTCAGAATATGATTGTCTGTCCTGTCCCATGTGTATTGGTACCCCCAAAACGGTCAACCTATTTTCCTCATAACAGAAGTGTAAGGAATGTTTCTCAACAGAAATGACACAAATGTAAATGGTAAACTGAAATGATAAAAAAGAAAAAATGCTTGTTGATGAAATATCTGGCCATGATTAGGGCTATTGAGTATCTTCCTTGCATGAACAGAGAATTTGTAAATAAATTACAAAAAAAAGTGTAGGAAGATTCTTAAAATTTTCTTATTTTTCCCCAGAGAAATTCACAGCTTTTTTTTATTTGCTACTCTTGCGTGAACAAAACACTTCACAGTTCACTGAAAACCAGTTACCCATTTTATCAGCTCACATCTCATTGCTCACACTCCAAAACTCAATTTTTAATGTTTGAATTCAGCTCTCTTTCAACAATTGTCACTCTTTTACATGCCTGCTCTCATCACCACTGTGTGAATATATAGAATGATAATATATATACATACATAAAATGTGACATTAGATTGTCTTGATTAAAAAGTTCAAAGAAACGAACTGACTGTTGAGAATATGCCCTTATCACCTTTATAATAAAATGCATTTAGCATAAGATAAACTTCTGTCACCCTGCATATGCTATGGATTTTATTAAGTAATAGACTGCAAAATTTATTAGATGCAAACACATTTCTATTAGACTTGTTGGTACTACCACGTATTTCTTTTAAGTGTTCTCTCTTCGATTATAAGACTGCTGCTTTTGATCTCGTTTGGTCTTTTTTTCATCTACAGTCTCTGAAGAACTTTTATTCTTGCTAATGTTCTCTACACACTCTACTCTTCTGTGCTATGAACTGCTACCCATATTCCAGCCTTTGGGAACAGAATTCTGCAGCAAGTTCTGCTTATATCTCCTTTCCAGAAGAATATGTGTGCCTTGTAGGTGAGCATGCATCCTCATATGAGTTAGGTGAAAGATGCAAACATTGGCCTAAAACTGTTCAGGTGATCTTTGTTTAAATATTGTCCATGCTCAGATATTCCTTGAAAGACTGGAACTGTCACTACTACATTCCATTATTGGCAAAAGTCAGCCAGACAGTAATTGCATTCATTTTCATAGATGTTCACAAGTGTGAAATTCAATCAGATGATACACATAAACATGTTGAGCATGCTCATTCATGATTAAACAGCTGAAGGCATCTTTCAAACTTCATATAAATGCACTTCTACCAGACTGTTACTTGTCAGCATTAATTCCAGCAAGAAATCTTGGAGTGTATGATTAAGGCAACGCACTGAGTAAATGGATCTTGCATTCACATTGGAGTTCATCGGGTGCAAAAATACTTGAATTTTAAAATCTAGAAAACTAACAGAAGCTGTAGCCACTTAAACAAGTGTCATTGTGATATGAATTTGAAAATATTCAATGACAGGAAAAATGATAGCATGCAAGACCTATAGATGTTCCTATGTTTTTCTTAGAACAGCTGCCAGTTTTCCCTAAATGTATCTATTTTATTTTGTAGAATGTTTAAAACGCTCAGAATAGACGGAAGCTGCTAACGTTAACTGGAGTCATTCAGGTCCACCTCAATTTTTTTTTATTTTTTACACCTCACTAGACCCATTCTTAAACAGGTGGTAACAAAGATTTTGCCTTTGAAATCTTTTCTGTCCAAAATTTATTTTAGTAATGGCAGTGACAACTTACTTTAAACTGTAGCATCTAGCATAATTAAATGAAAGACACCTATTCTGGGTTATTATTAATTCTTCTGTGCTAGTAGTAAATTTATTCACATGTTTAGTAGTTCATTGGATATCTAAGCTAGAGAATTCTGAAAAGAAAAATAGATGTGAAAAACTGGAGCCAATTCCCTCCTGTGATAGTCACCAAGATGACTAAACAAGATGGGAAAGTCTTATGCACTTTCAGGTTTCTTAGATGGGCCAAAGGAAGACAATATAAGAAGAGTTTGAAATTGTTCTTATACTCCAGAATATCCAGTTTTTCCTATAAGGAATATTAGATTAGTAAAATTATTCCACAGTTATGAGCTATGGGTATAAGAACATAGCTTACTATGAAGGCAGTATTTTTGGAATTTTGGAACTTTTTCATTATAATTTTTTTTAAAAAAAGTAGTTTCTAGTATGATTTGACCTAAGCTGAAAACAAGAATTTCATTCAAATGATAAAAACTTTTCAATCTAGATCATACAAGTATATACATTTAAATTCAGATACCTGTGGCCACTATAAATAATAGCACCTACTTACTTGACTGATACAATGAACAGTTTTGCCTCATATTTGGTTACAGATTGTGCTGATCAGACAACTGGACTATTGTGTGCTCCCCAGTCCAAGAGGGATGGGGAAATTCTAGGGAGGACTATAATATCAGCTGTCTATCTACTTGGCCTCAGCATGCTGTCTCTGAGAAGATCAGCTTGAGACCTGACTCGGCAGTTCCCACCAGAGCAGTTTGCATTCCAGTCGGGTGAAGAGGAACATCAAAGTGCACCGCGCGTATGACACAAACAACATGTACCAAAAAACTTCAAGAAAGTGGGAGGACTCTTTGAGAAGGGGGACATAAAAGGAGCACGTATTCCTCCCCCACCAGGTGTGGGTCATCACCTGCACCGAGATGCACGGCCTCTGAACAGCACCTGCACAGGTGTGCACATCACCTGCACTGAGGCACTGAGACACTTGTACCTGCACTGAGGCACCTGTACCTGCACCGAAGCGGAGCCAAGGACACTTAGCCGGACTGGTGGTGGTGGTAGCCGGACTGGTGGTGGTGGTAACTGTAATCTTTCTGCATCTCTCCCGCTTGCTTGCTTATCTTTCTTTCTTTCTCCCTTCTTCTTCTCTCTCTCCTATTGTGCTTATGAGAATAAAGCTAACAAGGTTGTATGGCATATGCCCCTGTTTGTGTCCTAATCGTGCTCTTGGGATTGTATTGAAACCTCTCCCAACAGTGGATCAGGACACCTTCTCTGGAGATCTTCCAAATCTGTCTGGATGTACCCTGTGCCATGTGCTTTAGGTGCCCCTGCTTGAGCAGGGTAGTTGGACTAGCGCAACCATTCTGTGATTCTGTGATTTTCCTTTTTTTTTTTTTTAACTCGAAAAGGAATATTTAGTGCATTTAACATGAATTTACAAGGATATTTTATTGGTGAGGAAGCTGTTGAAGACGCTAGACAACATAGAATGATAAAGTTTAGGTATAATTCAAATCTAACTCAATGTATTAAAAAGATCTTAAGAAATGGAATTGTTTATCTCATCATAATTTCAGTTATTGATGTGCAGATCTGCTCATCCATTTTTTCTATAATACTTTAATGATCTTTTTTTTTCTTGACTATCTGATACTGGAAAACTCAGCAAATACATGTGTCAGTCATGTTGTTGGGTAGGGTAGAAGCTCAGCTTGTATATAAAGACACTGGGAAGGTAAGCATCACGTCTCTCATTTTCTGCATATGCTGTAAATCTGAAGTTTTCTCATTGAAAACTTTTTTGGAACAACTAAATCCTTGTACAATGTTTATGATTTGATAAAAACCTGTATTTCTCCAAACTTCCCTTCCACAAAATGTTCCAGATGGTTTTAATTAGGTATTACTTTTAGCTTCCTGTGGGCAGTTACATTTTTCCTACAAAGTAATATCACTTGACCTGAAAACTTCAACTCAACAATAGAAGATATGATATCACCTCTAAGTAACAAGTGTTAGCAGTTGCCAAAAATCTTTCCTAATCAAAAGTAAGCAAGCAATCAGGTACCTCTTGTATTTGGGAATGTGCCCATTTTTAATTTAAATATTTTAAGGTTCTGAAATAAGATATTAAAAGACGCCAAAGCAAAGTCTGAAGCAAAACAACCAACTCAACAGATGATCCTCAAAAATTCTGGAGAGCAATCAAATCTTCCTGGGTGTAATTTCATTGGAATGAATTGATAAGGTTTGACAGACATAATTATATCCTTTATGCTTTTTAAAAGGGTTAAATGCTGGCCTACTTTCATTTGTTGAAACTTGGAAAAATGAGACACAGAGTCCAGTGGCTGTAATTTTACTTTAGTTAATCTGATGAGATTCAGTGTAATCTGACAGATCTTTAAAAATTGTAGTTAAACCCATAAAATGGATTAGAATCAAATAAACACGGACTTTTCCAATTTTACATGTTATTTAAAATTTGTCCCAAAGTGTAAGACTGTTCATCAGTTTGCCATTGGCACACAGTCATATTCAACTGGAAAGGTAAAATGAGGTCACCAACTAAATGAAAGTTGATAGAATTCATAAATATGTCTGTTCTTAGTCTACTGTATACATACTATTTACTGTATGCCTTGTTTGCAAAGCATGGAGGATAGGGATAAATTATACGAGCTCTGACAATGGCTGGATGTGCTGAATTGGAAAAAACTGCTGCAATGCAGCAAAAACCAGAGACATAGCAAAGAGGATCTTCTAGCATGAGATGAGACTTCAAAAAGAAACAGGGCTACTGCTTGCAATAAATGGCAGGAATGTTGGAAAATAACTGCAGGGAGAACAAGGACAAAGTATGTGGGAAGGGAGGAGAGGAGAGGCATAACCGTCTCAAATCTTTGGTCTTGTTCCACACTGTAGATCTGAATTCTTCCCGTTAATACAGTCTAGATAAATTTCTGTATGTTAATACAGAAGAATAGCATTCAGAAAGAAAGAAGTAATAACCTTCTGGAAAGGCCAGAACAACCCCTGCAATGTGAAAGCTAATGGGAAGATACCTGATATGCTACCTGCTGTTTTTTTTTTTTCTTTTTTTTTCTTTCCACTCCTCTTCCATGCCCTTCCTGAATCTATCAGGACTTCATGCAGCTTGGAATGCAGCATAAGTGTTAAGAGAGAAAAGTCATTTTTCTGTGCCTGAACGAGTTTGGCTTTTTTTAGAAAATCGTATTGTGAAAGCAACTGCATGACAGTCAGACATTTTTCTCCTCCAATGGTCCTACAAAAAAGCTGAATAACTTTGGTAAATCTGAAATATTGCTTCTATTCTTGTCTTGACATTCTCAACCTTCAACATGTACAAGGTGCGAAAGACTCAGTAGGAACATAATTTACCTCCATGCAAAATATATTGATGGCTTGAAGGATTTCTTGGAGACATAGGGAGCAAATTGGTGATTTAAAACATTGAATACCAATTTTTTGATAATGAGGTATTTTTTAGATACCAATAGATACAAATACCAATTTTTTGGTAATTAGATCTGAGTCTAATACAGATTTTTTTGCTAAATAAGAATACCCTAAAACTACATTTCTAATTGGATAGATCCAAATGATCCGAATTCTTCTCTTTCTATTCAATTCTGCACTAGTTATTCAATGGACAGTTCGAAGAGGCAGAAAACTGTTCCTTTTAGTCTTCCAAAGAGAGTCAAAACATGAGTGAGATTAGAAAAAACTTTGTCTTCTTAACATTATCTTTTTACTCAAATAATATCATATTATCATGATATCACATTAGTCTGAGTTCTACTACCATGTTTCATTATTAAGTGATTTCTGTATATGTTAGTATCTTATAGAACCACTATCTTAAGAAGCAGTTTAGTGAAAAAGCGAACACCAATGCCAAATCAAAAAGCATTAATCTCTGCTCTTATTTCTGCAATTTGGTTGAATTTAACACATCGTAGTGTGTACATTTCAAATACTTCTACCAATATCATATTTTATTAAAAACAACTGCAATATGACACGGGAAAAGTGGTGTACACATATCAATATCCATATTATGAGGGTTAAGCAGCAATACTAAAATAATTGGTGAATAATGTCTGGGAAATTCCAGAAGTATAAAAGAGATCAGAAAGAGATGAAAAACTGTGGCTAAACCACAACTTCACATTATTAATCCTCTAAATCAGGAGCTGTTCTTAGAAGGATGAGTCACGGACTTTAGCAATCAAAATTAAGGTGAACAATTTATTTTTTCAACCAGGTATTTCTTCATCAGTGTTAAGTACAGTTATCAAGCCCTAGCATGAAAGGGTGTGGAAAATATAGCAGAAAATGGACAGATATGATGAGAAAAAAAATAGTGATTCTAAATTCCAAACTCCACAGAAGTATGTAAATGAGAATGCAATTTTTTTCACTCCCAACATACACTTAAGCGTCTGTTACTGGCACTTGGAAGAATGACTTATTAAATCTATTTTAACTAAGAGAACACTTGGTATTCCTGATTTTCAGTAGTTTCAAAAGGATTCAAAGTCGCAATCATGTTTTCTTCATCCTTGTTCTTGTCCTGTGAAGAGAATGATTTTTTGAAAATTACATCTTTTTTTCATGTGTTCATAGTTTTTTATCTGTCAAACCAAATTTGTTAATTTAGAAAGGTCATCAATATGCCTGCTCTTTTAGCAGTAAGGCTCTGGAAATTCTTCTGCTTCTTTGATGATGGATAACATTTTTTATAATGCTGTGGAGCCCTGCCTGACTTATCCAAGGGCAGAATGCTGAAAAAAATAGACAGCATTAGACACCCTGCTTGTTATCAATCCAATAAAGCTTCTTGAAAATAAGAAATAATAGTCTGATATTAAAACAAACGAATTCAAATGCTTTCCACCTTCTGTTTGAAAGTTTTTATCATTTTTAAGATTTGGAAAGTCAGTTGTGGCTCATTTCTCAATCAATCACATGAATTTAGCTGGCAGTTGCAGTTGGCTGGTGAGCGTCCTGGTACACAGGGATTGAGCGGAGAAGGGAGCTATTTTACGAAGGAATTTGAAATGATTGTGGTGAACATTGATACACCACCAGGAGAAGTGGAGTTCCTGAGATAACAAATGAACCCGCAATGTCGCAAATTGTCCCAGAGTTCTCTTTGTTGAACTTGAACTTTTTATGTGCGCATCTCAACTACTCTTGAAAATAATTTAACTCTTTGTCAACTTTCGGGCCATCTTTCAATTTATTTACTGCCTTTGGACAGACAAAAGACTTGATGCAATCTTCAAGTGTGCCTGTGCATGTTCAAATATATATTTTGGACATATGTATGTTCAAAATAAGCAGCAAAAGAAGAATCCTAGAAGGTATGAATAATCTCAAAAGTATTCGAAGCTCAGTGTAAACTGGAGATATCTGAATAATAAACAAGTTTGCTCTGCATACCAATGTGTGAAATGCTTAGTTTGATTACCAATCATCTTAATAAAAATCAACCAGATGTAACATCAGCACATTAAAATGAGAAGTAGAGAAACATGTAATATATTTTTAATGCTAGGCATATTCTTTATTACTTTGGTACTACAGTTCAGGATGACTATTCTTACTTACATGGTCCCAATAAATTTCAAGAGATTACCAAGGCCTGTATAAATAATTCATAGATTTCTTTTATCCTTTAGGCAATGGTCACATCAAGTTTCTCTTCAGCTGTGATTATGGCCTTATTAAAAACTGTCTGCTTAAGCAGGTCTATAAAAAGGCTGCAGAGATGAACCTGTAATGTTATATGATGCCAACTATACTACCATAAAGGAAAAATAAGAAGTAAACAGATAGGACATCATATGAATCATACAATCAACCTGAGAAAGTAATTTAAGCAACCAGCCTAACTCATCTGGGTCATTCGTTTACCAAGTGCTAGTTTTTTTCTCTGAAGTGAATTTCAAAGTTTTAAATCACTGAAATGAAAGTGCTTTATCCTCTCCGACTGGGAATTCTGGTTATTTCTTCACCATTCATTTGTTCTGAAGTTCAGGCTAAATTTACTTTTTCTTAGTTTCATACCATTATTCTTAGTTATCCTGACAGTGCTCATAAAAGAGAACTTTAGGAAGAATAAACTGTTCTTATATATATTTGTGCTGAAAATGCTTGATATTCAGAACTTCGCGATATTTCCGTATAAATATACTCCAGCTTCACACATATACACATACACACACACATATAAATGCATACATGCATATATATTCAGAAACCCAAGTATCTCTAGTATCTAATTATTTTATTGGATATACAACTTTCCTAGAGAATGTGTCATATGTGCTGTTTTTGTTCTACTTATAGAGGAATAAATACACATTTTTTTCATTTTTCTCATGCCAAACTAATATAAAAATATCTTTATTTCTTTACAATGCAACAAGAAATCTGTGACGCTATTCCTCCCTTCACCATATTCATAAACACATTTTATGAAAACAGATATGAATGTAATTGTTGTCGCTTTGTGAGGCTTAGAAACTACAGGGAAGTCATAAAGAATGAATGAGCTTTCAGGTGCTCAGACACGAGAAGGTGAGGTGGATTTGATGTGTCTATGATATTCTCTGCCTACGTTGTCTCCTATCCACTGTAATAAATGGCAGCCATCATACACAATATACCAGAATTACTGCGTTGGTGCAGAATCCCATGGGCAGTCATTGCAAGGTGGCTCAATTTAGACTATATTTGAAACTGTTTTGTTATGTCAAGACTAGGAATAGAAACAAAACCAATTTACTACTGTCGTTTTCTGCCTAATCTTGAAAAACATGGAAAGCTACTTGCAGTTTTGAGTAACCTCAGAAGCTTTAACATGCTTCTAATGTGCTTATCTGCCTTTTTTTTTTTCTTTTAAGACTTTATTTAGCATAAAACACATTTAATCAATTATGCTGTTCCTTATCGTTGAAATAATAACATTGTGCTGGTATAACTAAAACAGACTTTGGACAATGGAAGTATATATACATAGCAAACAGAGAGTTTGAAATATACCCTTCACATTGAAGAGAGAAGTTTTTTTTTTTAGTTGAGGTAAGCTAAGTGAATTTTGTGAGGAATAAACATAGCTTTTTGGAAACAAGGACTAGATAGTCTAAATATTCTGTAAAATTGTGTTGTAATTGTGTTATATTTTTGTTGTTCTATTTTTTTTTACAAAGTTATACTGAAATATAACTGATAAATGAGAAAAATAACTTTAAAAACCCTTCCTATTCAGAATAAACAAAAAGTTTAAAGAAATTCAGAACTGTAAATAAGCAAAAAATAAAGAATTACTTAAGAGAATTCAATCAAAACATATCAAATCCACATATAATAACAAAAGGGAACATGAAATCAATATGATGGATGCTGCTAGGCTCAACTATTAGCCCTGCAAATTTATAGAGGCTTAATTTCTCTCTGTCCCTATTAAATCAGAGCTTAGATTCCTTCCAAATGGACAGCAGTGTGATATAACTTTTCTGTTTTAATATAAGAGTTTCAGTCTTATGCACACTTATAATCTAGCGTCACATTAAAAAATAAAGCAAAAAAAAGGGATTAGCAGCCCCGTTGCTAAAGCCTGAACAGCTAATCTTTCCCTCCTTGAATAAAGGAAAACTATAAAGAAGAGCAAGAAAGGAGCATTTTGAACAAATGCTAAAACAAGCAGCATTTCCTCTCCGTTTTCCTCCTTGCATGCTCATGCCTTAGAGGCATAAAATGTTGACTGCTCTTCCTGTGGAGTAATCAGAATTAGTATAGTCTAAAGTTAAAGGACTAGAGAAGTAGTGGCGGTTTCTGTGAAGCGTTCAGCTGCCCAGGATGTTTCTACTGTGATATGTTTTTTCTTCTGGACTAACTATTAAGTGCCTGGGCTCAAAGATGGACTTTTTGTCAGAGCAGAAGGCTGCAATTTTGTTAAGGACCTCTCCAGGGAGTAATTTCAGGAATTCTCATTACTCAAGTAAGAAGACTGAGTATATAAGGAATATATTACTTGCTTGCTTACTTTCCTAATGTTACTTGTGCATATCAGGGATAGATACAAATACACAGTTTCTCCACCCATCTTTAATGTACTAGCTGTGGTAGATGGCCCTATGTTTCTGAGGTTTATTTTGAACACAGGTGTGAGTACTTACAATAACACAATGTCTTAAAAAAAAAGCTCTCCTGGGCCAAAAAAAAAAAAAAGAAAGAAAGAAAGAAAAAAAATAGAACAAACCATTTGCACCTCAGTTGCGTGATTTTGCCCTTAGCAGCAAGGGTGAATCATCCAGCTATCTATTAGATGTTAGCATATATGCCCCTAGAGGTAAAGCAAATTAAGCCCAGCACATGCCAGGACTCACTCAAAGGGCTCTTCTCACTGGCAGCTTTCTGCTAAAAAAAAGACAAGGAGTGAGAGGGGAAAAAAAAAAAAAAAAAAAAAAAGGCAACCAGCAGCATGGTTGTTGCTTGCATGGCTATGAGTTCAGAGGATTTCAGGGCCTGCTCTGTGCTGGGTGAAGGCTGTTTTACTGCGTCTGCATGACAGTGCCGAGAGCACAGAGCCCCAGAGATGACTCAAATATGCCAAGAGACCAGGGCAGCAGGTTGTAACAGTGCCCCAAAGAAAATTCATGTGGCAAATTACATCAGAAAAGGAGGAAAAACAGTCCAACAGACTTGCACACAATCACATGCTTATATTAAAATTTTAGTTCCCAAAAGACTGTGTTTCACATATTTCTTCTGAAAATAAGCTTAATAGGTTAACAGAATTTAGAAATATCCTGAGTGAAGCCTGGGATATTAGAGACGTCACCTAAGCCACTCCAACTCGGTGAGGGTGACACTTTTCTACCCTAGCCCTATTATAATCAGTGTTTCAGTGTTAAGACATAGAGCAAAAGTAAACTAAACTCTTTCTAGTATTTTAATTGTTTAAAAGATTTTTCCATTTAAGAATTAACCTCATTTTAGATGCATAGTCCACTAACAGCAAATGGATCTACTAAATATGATAAAATTAATGTTTTATTCATTGTATTGCTTCTTATGTCCATATTTAGGTTTGTAAAATCTCACTGGTGTGGGAGGCTTTTTTTCTTTCACTAAAAATGTTTGCTTACTTAAAATGCATAGGATTCAAACTACTGCAGTGATGGTTTAACAGCCTAAATATAGTTATCTAATAACCAGTTTTGATGCTCCAGATCTGGCTGGTGTCCCTGCTTCCCACTACAGGGACGCCACAAGACCTGTGTGGTCAGCCACAAGTCACAAGTCAAACCTGTCAACCCCCCTCAGCACTTCTCAGATATCCTAAAAGATATCTGTGTGAGATAGATAGAAAATCCACCTTCCTATGTGTAGAAAGGTGGATCCCTCCCTGCTGGCTGTTGAAACCACCAATACGTATAGTAAATGTAATCTTAGCAACTTAAATAGTACGTATTCTAGAATAAAAAGCCATAGCTATTATCATAACGATAATTTAGAGGTAACATCATAAAACTTAGAGTTTGTGGAAAATTAGCCACCAATGGCTATAAGGTGGCTTAGTTGGTCCCCTAGAACTTTTCTAACTCTATACCTGTGATATCAAGCTATGTTTAGAGATGTGTTGCCAGATTTATAAAATACTCAGCATAAAAAATCACTATCTAAAGAAAAAATGCCTACAGTTCCATGAAGTAAGACCTCTTATATACAACTTATACCAGAGTTAAGAGCTTCTAAATAGAATTCTCCAAAGCCAACAGGGTTGCTTTAAAGATTATTCATGCCTCCCTTTCTGCTGCTCATTGCATAGTGGTGTCCTTCCTCGTGGGCTGTCAGAGTATATAGGAAGAATAATGCCTATTTCCCGAAGATAAATTTGGAATTATCTTTACACAGACATGCTTTTTCTGTTTGGATTTTCAGAGAAGTGTGCAGCTTGCATATCTGTCCATGTCTCATTCTCTTAGGAGAAAGGGCAAGCCCTACTGCTAATGCATCAATCTGGGAAAGTCTGCAAGTTTCTAGTTTCCCATATATGCTGCCTATGTAAATAGCATTAATAATGTGCAAATTTTGTGATAGAAGGAATGTTTCTTGTCAGTCATATGGTATCATTTTTTTTTAGACAGGGAGGCTGTTGTTTTCAATGTTTATTTCTTTGCTTGGAACTTGAACAGTTGAAAACAGACTATTACCTAAGGAACCGCAGCCTTCACGCAAAACAGAAAGTTTATGGCCTTCCAGACTGAAAATAAACAGTTGGAGGATAAACATTCTCAAGGAGGTACAAAAATCAACAAACTCACTAACCGCTACTTGTGCTGTTTTCCAAATCTTGTCGTTTGGGTGGGGTGGGCTGAAGGTGTGGTGCTAAAATAATATTTGAGTGCCTCTGGCTGGCAATACTGAATGAAAACCTCACGGGAAGAGTTCACCCACAACATGTAACAAACTTCATTTGTGAACAAAAAATATTTTAATTTAGCATATATATACTTTAGGATAATTATGCCTACTAAGCTGCAGCATGCTAGGTTTGTTAGTCATCTTTTCAGACAGCTCACTAGTTTCTGTTTTTCTTTCTGGCTCATATGGAAAATTCTGAACCTTTCAAACGGGATCATCATTCACGTTGCACTTCACTAATATTGCATGTACTTTGATTTTTATTGGAATGAATGAATAAGCAAATGTGTCCATCAGTCGCATATTTCTTTTCTTTTATATAATTTTGAATAATATTCCCACTTTCTGAAAACTCAGACTTGACTCCAGGAAAGTCAAATCAGATTTCTGGGATATAGTATTGTGTTTCCTTATGCCTCGCCTTCTCTGAGGCAACTTCCTTCCTGTGGGATAGTTATCAGGGCTGTGCAGGTTGTTCCTGATGGGGCATTATCAAGCATTTTAGACCTGTGATAATACTGTTTGTTTTACAGAGCTATTCCCTTACTAATGCAGTCTTGGATATCTTTCTTAATTACTTCATGGCCATTAAGATTAGAAACTAAGAGGTAGTATCATTTCTATCATAAAATTAACTGACTGAAATACCTGAAATAGTTTATATAGGGCGAGAAAAGAATATGAACTAATAATGAGAATTTATAAGCTGAAACTGAAGGAAAAGAAAGGATGTACACAGCATATTGTATATAACAGGTGTTTCTTTTCCTTTTCGGATTTCCAAGTGCCCTCTTAAATTGTAATGCATATTTTTGAGGATTATCAGGGCATTTTTCACCTGCAAATCACATATTAAACACAGTTTTTTGTTTTCTATTCTCTGTGAACTTTTAATTAAAGTTATCAAGAATTTTGCTAAGAATTTAATCCCATAAATAACAAAAATGTTAACAACTATATAAAAATTAAATGATTTTTGCTTTGCAACACCTCAATTTGAAGATTATTTTTTGTTTAAAAAATAAAGATCATCAAAATCGATTTATTATTTAGGATGAATCTGCATATAGATTTCAAACAAAACTCCATTTCCTGTCATCATTTTTCAGCTAAAAACACAAAATTTCTAGAACTTTAGTGTCCCACTCAGAAAACCTGATTTTTAAAAGAGACCTGAATAAGTCTCATAACACTTCCTATAAAACTTTCCAAAAGTTTCTACTTTACAATCAATATCTCTATAGCAAAAAAAAAACTTAGGAATTCAGTAAGATATTAATTTACTATTAAAAATAAGACTGATTACAGTGACATGGCTAATGCAATTAATGATAAATTGAGGCATATTATTTTTACCTAGAACAAGAAAAAATAATCTAAGTTTTATAAAGGTATTGACACTCTGTCTCTTCATACATTAAAATATATAGACTGACAAAATTTAGAATTAGAAGAACACATCTAAAGAACACTGATAGAATGGCATGTAATGGCATCATTTGTAATTTCGGAGCTGAAGTCTTCATATGTCAAATGTACTGTGAATCAATTGGAAAAAAAGGGAAAATGACCACAGGAATGATTGAAGGTTTACAAAACATGGTTTATTAGAAAAGACTGGACTAATTGGATTGTTTAGAGTCTAGAAATAAAGATAGAAGAGAAACATGCTAATGAAATTCAAGTTCATGAGGCTGAAGTTTGAAGACTACTTAAAAAAGAGAAAGTGGATAACCCCTTTCTCTTGTTCATGGTCAATAGAAGAAAAAAAAAAAAGAGTTGAAATTGCAGCAAGAGACATTTGCATTAGACTTTGGAAATCAAAAGCTTAGGCAAACATGCTTGAAGCCAGCTTTAAGTATAATTTGCTGAGAGAGAAAAAGAATGACTAACCTCTTGAAGTCCCTTCGAGTACTCCTGCCATGAGTGTATGTCCCTTTTCTGAGGAACGGAAGCTCTGCGGCTCAAAAAGCATTTCTATTCTACCTGAGAGTATTCCAGGTACTCCCTATAAGGAGATATTATGTACAAAACAGGGCTGTACTGAATTAGTGCCATATTAGCACAGAATAGTTTACACAGGTTATTCAAGGACTGAATGACTAAATGGAATATTTATTTTACAAAACAAAGGAAATGCAGAAAAGTTTTTTTTAATGTTTTTTTATCTTGATATTTTTGATTAGCCTTCTTATGAAGAACAATTCCCTAAGACACAGCTCTAATTTAAACTGAATATAATGAGTAGATGAATAACAGCTAATAGTAAGGAAAACAGCCTAACTTTCAATAGTAGTAAGAATAAATTTTGCAAAAAAGAGACCATTCCTTTCTTCATTTGATATCATTCATCACCTTCATGAGTTATCTCCAAATAACATAAATGGAAGTCTATAATGCAGTAATAACAGTAGTAATTCCAAATACAAAATAAAAACAACAAAATAAAGAGAGAATATGCATTGAGTAGTTTTTTGATTTTACATATTTGTGTTCTTAAAGTATGGAGCACAACTGGAAAGTTCTGAAATATGGTCAACTAGTCTATTAATGTGCCGACATTTAAATTTATGAACTTGAAGAGTCCCATTTGTATGAAAGATGTTTTATTTGCATAAAATGATTCGGGTACATGAAACTTTTTAAAAACAAAGTTTAAAAAGGAAAAGGAACCTAGTAGAAAAAGTAGTTGGAACATCTTCATAAAATTGTTCTGGAGGATAACGTGTTTCATAATAATGAGTTTGTTTGGGTTTTGGCAATGTTATTAGACAAATTTCGGTTGCTTTTCAGTCTTTGAAGTTTATGTTATCTAAATGATGAAGAAATGCAACCTATCCAAGATTTCTGAATGGGATAGTGATCCTGTTATGAGTTTCAGATGCTTAGCAGCCATTAGGAAGGACAATTTCTTGCAATTTTTATTCTGGTAATCTGGGCCTCTCATTGCACTTTGAGCACCTGAAAATTGAGAAATCCAGAATCAAAATGTCTTTCTAATAATTAATGAGCTGTTTTCTAGAAATCTTTTTTTCTGCCTTGTTCATATAGAAAATTTTGAATACAACATAGAAAGATAATTTTTAAATGGTAAGAGAGAGATGGGAGGAATCATTTCTATGTCTAAATTATGTGTGACATCTAGTGATATCTCCTTTCTACACAGGTTGGTCATTGAAGCCTTATTTATAAAACCAGTTTTGTATTTCACAAGCAAAATTGTTATATTTTTAGTGTATGTTAATTAAGTGTCTCAGAATAGAAAGGAAATATAACTGCTTTCTAAAACCACAGGACTTTTAAACTGCTTTTAAAACTGTTCACGACAAGTTATGTTATCTCACAAAAATGAAGATACTTCAAATAGCAAACAGAAGGCATTAACAGAATTCGGGATAATATTATGAGCAGGGTAGAGTACTATTACTAGTTGCAGGTTTCATGACTACTTTATGTCGAATTAATCTCTTATCATTAATGAAGTTAATGACAGACATGTGAAAGAGATTAAAGTCTACAATATTAAAACTGGCATGATTTTACTGGGTATCAGTTATTGTAATAATTTCCCCTATTTTTTTGGATTCCTTTTATGTTATTTGTGTGAATGAGAGGAATATCTTCTCAGGAGTGATACTTGTTTTTTCAAAGTTCTTTATTCTCAAATGTTGTTCCTTTTCCCTGACTTTGCAATTAACAAAATAAAATAAAATAAAATAAAATAAAACAATTATTTTTTTCTCCTTTAGTCAGAAGTGTACTTGAGATATTTAGTTCTCATTTGTAATGAATACAGAAGACAATGAATGTTTTTGAAGGAGGTGTTTTAGGCTGAACAATTTTTCCATGTTCTTGGAAAGGAGATATAGGCATCATTGTCTGGTATTCCTTCAGCACATTCAGTTCTATGCTCACCATCAGTCTAACCTTCAAACGAATCACCACTGCAGTGGGGGTTACCACTACTGAACTGCAGCAGGGGGGCAGGAACTACAATTGTTTCAGTGGAACTGTCCATCATTTAGGAGGTATATTTAAATACCACGTGGTTGCCCTTATCTCAAACCGTGCTTTTTTTTTTTCTGTTCTAAGAACAGATACATAGCTCAATATCCTTTTACCAAGAATTAATAATTTACAAAAAGCATTAATAAGTTGAAAGAATTTTTTGCAAAGAATTGAATACATTGGAGTTAATAATTCAGCGTTGATAATTCATAGAATGATTATAGATAATAGATAGAATAACTTGAAATTACTCAGATTAGTTGGATGTTGCTGTATGAATGGGAGTATGATATGGAGAAATCTATACCTCAGAGGCAATACTTTCCCTACAGGAATCACTTAGGAACTGCTTCATTAAAATAAAATTAAAAAAAAAGATACAAATTAACACACTGCAGAACAAAAGATTAGTTAAAGACATAGGACACTGGAGGCTCGTCACTCTGGGAAGTAATGATTATAGTGATAATGATGATAGTGTACATCTGTGAATATATACTTTTAATGTATTCCTTTTTCTCCAATAATTTATTATTTTTTTCTCCTTGCCTTTGTAGGTAAAATCTTTGGAAGCAGGAGCTGGTTTCTATCCTAGTTTTACTCCATGACCATCTGCTCCAACAGGCAGAAATTACTTATAAATAAGCAGCTGAGTCCCCTGCTATGGCTAAGGAATTTCTTGGAGCAGTCACGCATGCGGCAAGCAAGCAAAATTCAGCCTTTGCAAGGGCTCCGCTCTGAAAGTTGTGTCTGAGTTGTTCAGGCCTGTTGCAGAAAGTTGTTCTCAATTACTCTAAAGATAAATACGTCCTCCAGGGCTGGAACAGCAGCTGGCAACCAGCTCCATGCAGGGAAGTGCTGCCTGGGTAATCATTTGGCCTGGGCAGAAATTAAGTGCAATACAAAAAGCAGGTCGGTCATGAGCAAGCTTTGCTGTGCCGGCTCCTGGGTGTTCAGTTTTGCCGTGAGCACTTCGAGTGCAACCTACGTGCAGCCTCCCGAGCCAGCAGGATGACTTACATTTCAGCAACGCGCCACTGATCCGAATCCCCTCACAGTAGCATCTTATGGGAAAGTTCTTCAAAGGAGATTGTCAGAATTTCTCAAAAGGAAAGCATTACTGCTGTCAAGTAAGTGTCTAAAAAGACAAAACAAGACCATAAGGAGTGAATAATGAAAGCTCATCACTAGCATATGTGCAATCCAAGTTCATGTTTGAAACTATTTCTGCATAACTAATCAACTAATTACATAATGTCTTCCAAATACGTGTTTTAATGAAGACCCTAGGGAGGTAAACAGAAGAAATCGTTGCCTTCCTTTTGCCCGAGAGAGGCAGGCTTGCAGCAGAACTGCTGTAATTCTGTTGCGCTTTAGCAAGAGCGGGAGAAGATCCAGAGAACGTGCAAGCTGCATCCTCATGCTGTCTGCTCTGCGGCTTGGGATATAAAGTGTTCTCTCAGTTGAACAGGCATTTAAAACAGAGAGCAGTGGTAGTTGCTCCTTACTGTATTTCAGGTGACATGATTCTCTGGCATATTCTAGACAATAGGTCAAATGGCTTGGTTCATAGTGGCCCTTGATTTCCTTCTTAAGCTACAGGTTTTTGAAATCACTGGTTATTACTTACCCTAGAACATGGGTCATGCAGTATTCTTAATACCAATGCAGAATAAACAGTGATGTAAAGATACCTGTGCAAGTCCTGTTTGAAACATCTCTAGGAATAAAACATGTTTGACTTTGAAAATATAGAGCTGAAATCCTACTCTGTAAGCTAAAACATAATTTTAATAGCAATTAACTGGAATAGCACTGCTGAATCAATAAAAACATGTTGGGTTATATAAACTGAGATCCTCTTCCAAGCCTGTTTAGAACCCATTTATGTAGCCTTCGTTCAGGCAGAACTCCCATTTAAAAAGGTTTATTCAGTTTTCTTAGTTTATATATTAGATGTAAAAACTATCCTTCCAGTAAGGGATGCTAGAAGGTATTCAATAATTGTCATTAATGAAAGTGTTTATTCTCTTTAGCTGGCGATATTACAGTTTGCCTTTCATTAAACAAATATTTTTAATGAAATGGCTTGATCCAAATTTAGTTCACCCATACTTTCATTCAGCTGTGCTCAGTAGATATTCACCAAAGAACCTATCAATGCTAATGTTTATAATTAAATTGTTTTAGAGGTATTCTTTCTCTAGAAATATTACTTTTCATTTAAATTGTGCTCGTTGAATACATGTATTTCTGCTCACAAATCTGAGGTGCTTTTTTCACCCCAAAATGTGAAGAATTAGAAATCCTAATTTTTGATGTTTATGATAGAACAAACATTCAACCTTTAGCATTTCAACAGCAGTAGTTACTTTTTTAGGTGAAAGATCACTATAGAAATTCAAAAATAACTCTGAAATTTAGCTATATATACAGTCTTTAGGGAAAGCAAGAGAGGTACTTGGATAAGAATAGATTTTATTTGTCTTTAACAGGGCTATAGAGGAAATAGAGCGTTGTAGATAGTTGTCTGGTATGTTTGAAGTTCAGTGTCAAATCTATAAAGCTTGTGGAAAGTAGGAAGCTAGAAATGAATAGAGAAGAAGCAGAGGTCAAACAATCCATTTTTATGGTCCTCTATAAATCCATAGTTTCTGTATTTTATGTAGGAGTGGCCATCCTATTCAAACTTTATATAACAAAATAAGAAAAGATGAGAAAAGATGTAAGGAACGTACAAAGATTTACAGATTGTGTAACACACATCTGCAGCTTGCTTATTGGTGACTTTGAAGGAATTCAGTATCATATTCTATGTAAAAAAAAAAAAAAAGATGCATACTGTTGTATACAAGGATACAAAGTGAAATCCTGAGCTAAATATGTAGGTATTTAACTACATATGTTAAATATACTACAGTAATACCTTTCTTGCAAATTTAAACATAATAAATTATATCAGAATAATAGACACAGACTGCTTATTCATTTAATCATAGAGGATCACAGGAGAACAGGAGAATATGTTAAGAAGTGCCACAGACTGCTACCATAAATATGGGTAGATCATTTGATACCTGTATCAGATATCTGTTAAACAGAACAGACTGAATATATAAATGATGCTTGTCCTCTTTAAGCAATCATCTGATCCAAAAATTCTCCAACTCTATGATGCAGGAAGACTAATATATCTACTTCTGATTCCTGATCTCAGAGACTGACTTGGAGACTGACTTTATATTGACTTTATGATGGATATAGGGAAAGTAAAGATACAGAAATGGTTCCAAAAACCTTTAGCTAAGATATCTGCTAGCAAATACTGAGGAAAAAAATGAGCCTTAAACACTGCAGCAAAAGTAGCTGCAAAAGTAGAGCTTAAAAGGTTCAGAGACCAGGCATCTGGTTCATGCTTCCATGTCCCTTACATTGCTCTATCTCTGAAACTAGATTTTTATTAAAATTGTAAATTATTGGTTTCCCATCTAACACAATGCAGGATCTCTCTGTTCCTGGCTCAGGGTTTCTTGAATAATTCCTTACAGAGGGATGGTTTTAGCAAAAAAGGAGCTCAGAAAGGTGATGGAGCAGCTCATATCAGGACACCAGTCAGGTTTAGATGTGAAATTTGCTATCTTTGCATCATAGAAAAATACGACATTTCTGGACATGTAGAGAACAAGAACCTGAGGAAATTTCAGATGGAATCCGTCTCTCCTACAAAGTGTTTCTGCAGGGCCCAGTGCCAGAACAACAGAGATTTTCAGAATCACAATATCAGTTATGAGCATTTAAACTCTTCCCAAACCTTTGATTTGATTTAGTAAAGAAAAAAAAAAAGAAAGAATGAATCACATTCTTCATAGAGCAAAAGACCTATACCTTTCTCAGCCAAAAGGTAACCCCAGAAAGATTTACATAATGATTAATGCTTAGATATCCTCATCCTCATACAGAACAGTAGAGCACACCATCTCAGAAACCAGCAAGGTCCCAAATATTAGTGCTAATACAGTCAGCCTGAATACCAATGCGCTAATTAAGCTGATACATGATCACCAGTAGCATGATGAAGTACTTCCGTAAGCTCTAAAGACATTTCACCCATTTTTATTCAAGGAACATTCAAGGAAAAGATACACTTTCCTCCACTAAAAATAATCTTTTTCTCATGTAGGTAGAAAGGAAATAGCAATTTAATAACATACTGTTACACATTCGTGCTCAACTCTAGTCTTTCATTTGTTTTCTTCTCTCTCTCTATATATATGAATGTATATGTGTATCATTATATATATATCTATGTGTGTATATGTAGGTGTGACACTTCTGATCTGTATCTTTTAGCTACTATTTAGCTACTATTTTGTCCATTGAAACCTTTTCTAAAAATTCCCTTTTTGAGTGTGATTTATTTATTTGGGACTGAACATTTAAGCAGTAGATTTCCAGCTTTCCCTTCAGGACAACTGCCTGGTGTGGCTGAACCTTTCTAATCACACAGCGCACTGTGCCCACATAAGCCACTGTGCTTCTCTCTTTACCCTATTCAAGTTAGAAATATGTCCTGCTCTGCACTTTAAATTGCACATTTTAATGCCATATTATAATGAAGTGGATGATCCAACACATTTTGAATGAAACAAGAACTGCCTGTTGGTGCTTGATATGGCCTAGCTATTGTTCGGTGATGGAAGCATTGTTTGAGATCTGGTGACCTAACATTTTGGAATACAGGGGTCTACTGTAGTAAGTTCAGACAGTGCTGCATGTAGTACCTCATTATTATAAACTTCTTCTTTTGTTAAATACAGAAAATGAGTGCACTGTCATTAACAGAGAATAGCATCTGATTTGGGGATTTATCTTATGATGTTACTTTTTGAGAGTATTGCTAAATGACTTCTTATAAAATATAGTAATTCATTTAAAAGAAGGTTCTTTAAAATAAGGTTCTTTACATACCATGCTCATCTAAAACCTGTGCTGATAAAATCCATATCGTCTGTTGACTGTCATTTTGACTTATGCAATGCCTTAGGCAATGATCCAAGTACGATGCAGCCTTACTGTTTAATTTGTTTTAGCTTCCCAAGTTTTCTTTCAATTGCTGCTAAGTGAAATATTAATCAATCAGCAAACATAATCAAAACAGGTCTGAAAACAACCCTCAGTAAAAGCTGATATAGAAGCACGGAAGCATGAATAACCATTTGCACATTAACAGGCGGTTTAGAGAACAGGTTGCTCAGAAACGCCTAGAATTAGCTAAAAAGAGAAAAAGAAGCCATCTCTTTTACTAGCATTCAATCTTTTACGTGATTTTGTTATGTGAAGAATAAGACTTCTGTTGAAAATGTTAACCTGAAAAGCTCAAACTTGGTGATCACATATGCATGGCTTTTCAAACAGCAAAAGATAGGCAAGCAAATGAGAAATGAGGAAAAATACACAAGATTATGAGGAATCTACCAAAGAATCCTGGACAGAAACTTCAAAATCTACCTTAACTACAAATAGTGGATCAGGCCATCTGTCTTCCTCACAATCATTTGGTATTAGGAAAAGGTATGTGCATATGTGTATGTAGACATATATATATTTTATATATATATACTTATATATATATATATATTTTTTTGCTTGTAGCTAAGCAATCAAGGTAAGTATTTCAAGGGCTAAAAGTATATAGACAACAGCAGCAGACATTTTAGGGAATATTTCAGTCTTATATAGGCCTTAAAAAAGTGATACAAAAATATGCTTTTTTAGAAGAGAGCAGTTCTTACATCATTTGCTCTACAAATAATTCTTCATTGACAAATATTGTTAGATGCTTATTTATATATTTCCTTTACAAATTTGTCTTCACCAGCATTACCCTAATCATGTGAACATAGGCACATATGTAATTCATTCAAGGATTTGATAGAATTAGTATGCTCTATTTTTCACCAATTAAAAATAAATTTACTCTTGGGAAGAAACTTCTGTTTTCCGTGGTTTTTTTTTTTTTCCCCACTTTTCTTTAATGTCAGTGATGTACCTTTCCTGAGGATATGACCTTGTTTGAGCCAAACTGTCCCAGAGATGAACAGACAAGAACTGTTAAGATGTTCTTATTTTAAGGGACCACCTTGCTTCTTTGCTATGTTTTCTCATTCTTTAAACAACTGCACCAGTTTTGTTAGGATGTGTGTGAGAATGCACACAGGTATGTCTCCAGAATATGACACCAAACTGATATAGGAATGTAGTCAGTAGATTACCAAATGTCTAAAACAATTCTAACACTCTGCAAACATTTTTTTTACATAGCCTGTCAGCTTGTCAGATAATATTTTTACCGAATTCAGGATAACGGTAAACAATCTTCTAGTTTCTGCTGGTGCCTCAGCCATTTCAACCTGCCCTGCAGGCTTTCTGCCAGGATATGGAATATATATTTATACCATATATAGAGGTTATACTAAAGATCTTCTCATTCTATTGTGCAGATCTAGCCGTAATTTACTTTATAGTAAAAATACATTGTTTTTTTTACCCCTCCTCTAGGTTATTATACTAAGGTAGAGCTTATGCAGACAATAACAAATAATATACTTTCACTAATTGTAACTTATGGAAAGATAAATATAAATTCTTTGTGAAGTCAGATACAGACTTGAAAGAATTCAATTTCTAAAAAAAATGTGAAACAGGTATACCCCATCATTATGTGCTTTAAGCACAGACAGTTAAGTTAGCCCTCTTTTATCTGATATTGCAACTGGCTAAGATCTTCATATACGGTTACTCATGTCTCAGCTGGGAATGAAGGCCAATGGCCTCATAAAGATATACAAATTTGATCTCCTGGAGCATGAACAATTTGTTGATGGAATGAAAATATGGAGTTTTATTATTACTTCCTTGAGACAGCTTTGCTAAGTTAAAATGGATGATGTCCATATGAAACATGTTTACTCATTCTTGAGAGTTTTTTTCTGACAGGAGGCCATACAAAATTTAAAGTGGTCACGAACTACAGTCATAAGATGTTGCTTAGCAGCATTAGGGGGTTATTATCTCAGAAAGATACAAGTATTGCCGATGTCACTGTGTCTAGTATCCTGTTATGTCAGGAAAATGTGTCATATGATTATATCATAAACATAACAAACTCCATCTTAAAATAAATTAAGTTTCTTCCCTCACTCCCTCCTATTCTCCTAAAGAGTACTCCAGGAAATTTGTTTCAAAATCTCATTCTTCTTTTTATAGTTCTCAGATTTAACTTATTTACATTAGTTTTCTTAATTTGAAATTTTATCCTGTAGTGTGGCAAAAAACCTTACTTGTAATTTTAAAACATGTCTGGCATATTTAATTCATGACTTCCAGTTCTTGTTGATAAGTTGGGTAAAACAAGCTCTTTGTGTTACCTCCTAGAAATATATCCTTTGAGCTCACTACTTTGTTATGATCTAGTTCGATTTCTTATTCATATTTCTTGAAGGGTACTGAATGTGACAGATCAAATCCTGTCAATGTCCTTTACAACATACACTTCTCCGTTTCTACACCTAACTAACAATTCACACCCCTCCTTTCCTTTGTCTTTTCAGCTGAAAATCAGCCTAACTTTAGAATAAATCTGATTAGTCCCTCTTTAAATGACTTGATGTGTTATAATGCTGTAATTCATTCTATTTTTAGCTCATTGATTATATACTAATTAATCTATTCAGTGTTGCTTGTCTAAAATATTTCTAGACTAGCAGCCCTAACAGTGCTCATTCCTCCTAATTATTCCACAAAACCATAATACTAAATATGTTAAAGAAAACTGGTTTCATGGTTTCAATAGGAAGAAAGCTGGGATGTGTTTTTATATATCTATTGTGTAATTCAATCAATGTCTTATTTAAAGAGGTGGAATTGAGAAACTGAATAAAGAAGAGCTGTATCAAAATAAACCTTATGAAATGTAGGAGACTCTTATTTAATCATTAATCTTCATGAAAGATAAGAGAGAAGTAAACCCAAAATATATTATATAAACATGATACGTGTATGTGTATGTGTAAGTATATGTATGTATGTCTCTGTGTGTGTACATGTTTTAACATACAAGATCTATAAATAGTATATACATAAACAAACACAAAAATAATATATGCACATTAAGTGTTTATTTGTCTCTACATACACAAATATTTTTTCAATTTCAGATTTACGTTATATGTTATATAATGGCTCAGAATAACAATAACAGCTTTATTAATGACAAAAGGGTACTGGGATGATGTTCCCTAATCTGTGAGGAATGTCAGGGTAAAATTTGTCACCTCACTTCTTCCTCTAGAAAACATAACATAAAATTATGGATGTCAGATTAGAAATTCTGTGGACTCCTATAGGCCAGAGTTTCAGCAATTACCCAATGTTACCTTCTGAAATATTTTTAAAGGTAAGAAGAAGCTAGGTCTAGTCTACACCTGCACGGGTCTATGGGTAAGGTAACGACCTCAAGGTCATTGCTGACTGATGATGGAAACTGCATTTGCTAATCAAAAGTTGATGATAGAAATTATAAATCAATAGAAATCATACTCTGCACATCTTATCCTTTACTTTTTGAGATCAAAACAAAGAGAAGAGGAAATGGCAATGATCTAAAATGCTACTTTTAATTCTCTAGTTACTGAAAAGAATGAGCTTTGTTTTCAGTTACACTACCTTCTCCTCCTCTAAATAATTGTTTGAAGTTGACTCATGTCTGATTCAGGTATAAAGCAATATTCTTAGTGGGTGGTTCACTACCTTGGGAAATTTTTGTATTGTTATGTCTTGTCAAGATTATATTTTCATGAAAACCATGATCAAGCTCATAAAAGAAAAAAAAGGTTTTGCAATTTTAGCTTGAAACAGTAAACTCAACATAACATATATATATATACATATATATATGTACATATATGTATATTCTCATTTAGAAGAAGTAGCCAATGTAAAAGTGTCCTCTCTGATGACTTAGACTCCTGTTGATGAAACTCTTAATCATGGGTACAAAAATCAAGGTCTACCTCTTGAGGAGTCTGTATTATTTGTGATTTGGTAAAGTACTGTCTGGATCAGTCCAGCAGCTGGACTAATCTGGAAAACATTTACGTATCTTTTCATACAAATCCCTATATCTCTATAATAAAGACAATATATATATTTCTACTCAAAGTATATACATTCATGGCATATATCGATGCTAACACAATATATTATTGTTGTTATTGCAACACAATTCAACATACCTTACACATACCTTATAACTCAGAACTCCCAATTCTGAGTTCTGGGTTCATGCCAGCCTCCACATTACTTTCAGCTGAAATAGTCCACCAACTTTTCTAATGAAAACTACTGCTCTGAAGAAGGTTGGACAGCAATATTGTCTTTCCTCATAAGGAAACTCTGCAGGATACCAAACAGACATGGCAGCTCTCTGTCATAGGGGTACTCTCCATAGAAGCAGGACTCATGAGGTATGTGCTTAAGCCTTTCTTCGTATTGATTTACATAGTACAAGTCACTTCTTAGAATAGGATTAAAAAAAAATGATCAAGACAATTTCTTTGATTTATTTTTTGAGAAAAAGAAATCTGATCTTCCAAGAACAGTATTTCATGGCAAATGAAGATATGACACAAAACAATTAATAAGGAAGTAATGTTTACTTACAAGCTGAAGCTCAATTAGGAAAATATCAAGGCTATTTTTGAGTGATATAATTACACTCAGTAATTACAGTCTTACAATTCAACATTTTGACCAAGCGCATGCACACATTCTGCATTGGTACATGGTTTACACTTCTTCTACTCTTTAGATTTGGAAATAAATTTTATGTGTGTGTATATATATACATATGTATAAATATATATATATTTTAATCTGAAGCTAAATATAGGATTGGTCATATGGACTGATGAAGTTATATGAAGCATTTCTAAGAATAAATTTCTCACTCCTCACTAAATTTATGCAGTGGGAGACAAACTTTTCCAAGAAAAACACATCTACATGGATAGAAAATGTCGATGAAGTTGGGTTCTACAAAATCATAAATCGGGTAGAGGAAAAGTGTTAAACTATGTTGGATCTCAAAAATATGTATGGAAATAGAGAGGAAGGAAGTCTATAAAATCACTCTATTAAATTTGATTTAATCAATTCTCAGCTTTTGTTTTTTTTTTCTGTATGATATCTGAAACCTATAAAGACAGTTAGATATACATTATATCAGAAAATATATTGCACATTCAAGAACTGCCAATGACACTTAAATTACTGTATTTTAAAATCTACAATAAAATGAATTTTAAAAGGGTAAAAGTCTTATTTTCAGAAGATATGCACTGATAGTCAATTTATTTTTTTCAGCTTTTACTTATGCTCTATAATCATGAAAGTAATTATTCCCAGTATATTATTTATCTCTACAAATCACTCTTGATCTCTAATATCAGTGATCCAAATGAAAAGATAATGGCTACAAAAAAACAATTATCCAGAAAGTCTACTTGAGTTAAATGGAAGCTGAATTGAAATTGAAGAATTACAGATAATAAAGTCTCTTAAAAAAAAAAAAAAAGAAGAAAACTTCTTTCATTGACAGATAAGGAGTTTTTGATCCGTTGATTAAGCTCTATTTGGGCTGTGTATTCCCTGTGGTCTCCATGGGGATCCATGTAGTAACATATTATGCATGGTGCCAAAGCACAGAATTAACCTAATTCTAGTATATTTTGTGCACTTTGGAAGTTATTAAAACAGGTTGCTATGGTAATAGATGTTGAGCTCCAGAATAATCAAGACAGTTATAGACTGAATTTGCTCTAACTATCAGAGCTAGGAGCAATTGTTCCCTATTTATTTGTGCAGTGTGACAGACTGGCAATTGCCAGAAAGGCAGTCAACCTTATAATCTTTAACAATCCTCCTGGGAAGAATGGGAAGTACCACTTGGTGGGTGTCAAGAGTGAAGTGTGGAGAGGTTAAGTGAGCTGATGGTCTCACAGGAAGTCTAGCGGAGCAGGGGTTTAAACACAAACCTGCTGGGCACAAAGGTCAGTGTCTAAAGCACTGTGTTATCCTTCCTCTCTCCTAAAGAAAGCAGGTGCAAAGCCATTTTTTTGCCATTTCAGGACAGCTTGAAATGTTTTAAAATTTGTAGTTCTGAAGGTATCTAAAAGCAAAGAAGATTTAATTTACGGCATTGGTTACAGCTACACTAGTAAACTAAACCAGGGCAGACAGCATGGCCTGAGCGCTTGCACACAAATTTCTGCGTGTGGTAATCACACTGATGTAGAATAACTATTAAGATACTGCTTTGCCGTTTGACTGTACAGCCCTGACATTGGCCAGGCCCATATGCTCTCTCACAGGCAATGCCCAAGCATAATTTGGGGCACCACAAAGCCCAGGAATTGTTCCCAACATAGAAGAGGTTTTGGATTGTTTGGATACAGGTTCAGCCATTGCACTTGGCCCTGCACTGTTTTATGCATGAAAGTAGGCATACATATATATTTCCACTAAGAAGTCTGAATTTTGAAGGGCTTAGGCACATTTTTATAAGCCTAACTTCAGGCACTCAAAAATGGAGTGTTTAGTGGTTGTGCCTCAGCTATATGAAGATGGTTTAAATCTGAACTGCCAACTGAACTCTGCAAAGATCAACAGAAAAATTAGCTGATGTCCCCATTCGTATCATGACTAGTACTGAAAACCATTCCCGGATGGCAGGGTTTCATATAATCAGAATGTACAATTTACTAGCACACGTTAAAAAGGAAACTCCCAAGAAGGTTGTGTTTTTACTAAGTAGGAAAAAAAAAAAGATAGAAAATTTGTGGTAAAATCTTCTCTACTGGTAAAGGAAACAAAGACTGCTATATGGGAAGCCTTTCTATTTCATGAGGTGAAAGTGGTTCAATGCAGACAGGTTCTTTGGGCTATCTGGATATACTAGAGGAACACTGTACTCCATTCAGTTCTTAGATTTATAGTCATTTGGGGAGTGCTTGAATCAAAGATCCTAAGGATCTGACAAGGCGATCTCACAAGCATGGTGAGATCACAAAGAGCTTTTAAAAACTAGACCATTTTAGCATGTTCTTAAATCTGAACGTGCAAAGCCATTAGTAAATTCAGTAAATTTTGGTTGCAGTGCAAAAATAATGAGCATGGAAACATCTTTTTCATTTTTCAGTGTAGCTGATTTTTCTTTTTTTTCTGTGAAAAGAATCAAGCTTAGACCATCTTACATTTGCAAAATGAAGAACACAGAAGAGAAAACACCTGAAAAAGCAATATCATGTTCATGTTCAATTCCTTCATTGAGATGTATAAATATATACCAGCATTATAAACAAATATATACTGGCATTAAAAAAATCATAAATAAAAATTTTAATTACTAGATTTTTTTTTTTTTCCTCACAGGAACCCAAAATATCCTCACCCAAAAAAAAATTTTAGCACAGCAACTAAAGAGTATATACTTCCTTAAATATTTGAAGATTGATAAAATTTTGTAGACAGATTATTTAGGATAGTTCCAGGGCAGAATGAGAAGTTCATATTGATAAATGCCTGAGCTATCATTTGGGAAAGGGAGAAAAAAGATCTGTATATGAATATTTAAAAGAAGACTCCTTGACAATGGTATTGATTAGACTGTGGAACTGTCTGACTATGTGCAATTTTTATTCAGTTATCTTGCTTAAAACTAGATCAGTCAAAAATAATACATAGAATAAGCCCGGCAATTTAGAAATTGCATACCACCATAATATTTCCAATAGTCCTTGAGATCCTCAGAAATTTTCTGATCTGAGTGTTGGATCTGTGTTTCTTAATGAAGAATTTCTAACAAAAATATACTTAGATTAAGTACCCTCCACAGATTTTGAAACATGGCCAAATTTTGTCCTTGTATATCATTTTAGTCTATTGATAAATTCTCTGAACAGAACAGATGCATTCCACAAAAACAAAACACCTTACCAGGTCTGCATGATGGCTACAGACAGGACACTGCAAATATATAAGATAGAAGTCGCATGGTGAAGCAATGTTCTTATGACCAAGCAAAAAAGGTTTTATATTATCAACCTGACACAGAAGAGTAAAACTGAACAAGGAAACAAGGAAAAGACACTTCATGTGCTGCAGATGTATTTACAGTGTGTAGAGTACCTATCTTTTATACCGGAAATTATTTGTACAGTTTGAGAGTTGGTTGAAATATTCTTTCTTGGGAAAAAAAATCTGAAGAGGAATTTTTGTCCAGATTTCATTTTAGTTTCATTCTTTTAGTTCTAGAAAAGGAAACTTTCCTGTTGACCAAACAGGGATTTTCCTCTTGCTTACTAAATTTACAGTGAAAACATTGCTCAGTGTTGCTCACACTCTATTTAAATGGATTTCACAAAAACTCCTAAAAGTCCTAACTCTGACTTTGTAGACCTAGCAGTAACATCTGTCAAGAGGATCTTAGATACTTGGAAACAGATCCTGAGAAACATGGCAATGCCATGTAATGCCAATCATTTTCTCTGCTATGGCAAAATAAAAATAAAGGATCCCAGACCCTAATACCTCTATAAGAAGTATCTGCTTATCAGCTGGCTGATATGAATGTTACTTAAATAGAGATTATTTCAATCCTTTTTTGCTCAGATTGCATCTTTGAAAATTTTTTCACTTGCAGGAGAAGAAGGACTCTAAAATATAATTTGCTCTACAGAAATTAAAATATTACTTTTCCCTTTGGCTTGTAATAGCAGAAATTTTTGAAGTTCAAAATTAAGCAAAATGATCAATTCAATACTGTAAATTATCTATACAATCTGTTACCATGAAAAAGATCTCTGGCTATTAAGATTTCTTTTTTCACTGATGCAATTAAAGACAGTATTTTGTCTGCATGGCATGGAACCCTGGGTTTATAACCATAGGTTGCTTCCAGCAGTATCCCTCTGAGGACCTAGGCAAGAAGAGGGGACAGACTTTGCCAGTTGCATGAACTCTTTCGAGATCTCTTGACTCAAGAGTCCCCCTCCTCCCACTGCAGTGCTAGAAGCAGCAGCATGTTGGTACCTCCGAAAGCAAATGGGGAGCAGGGAGGGAGCCCCCCACACACACTTCAGCAGTTTCCATACAAGCATTGGCATTCAGATACCACCTGCGTTACCACGTTTTCTTGTCCTTTCCTGCTTCCCATGAAATGATTCATGATGGTCGTGATCACAGATTCACCAAAAGTCAAATGGATTAGTGAGCAGGTTCTCCCTTTTCATTTCTTATTTTGGCCATAGACCATTCTCAAAGAAATTGGTAAGAAAACAAGAATCTGTGGTTTGAGCAATTTTCTATTTGTAAACAGAGCTGTGAGATCAGGGACAACAAGCAGAATTGTTCATTTTATGAAAAGTTAGTATATTCATAAACCCTAGTAGAATCTTAAACAAAAATGTAATTTTATAATCTCCTTACAGTGATCATCTGTTTGCAAAGTTTTAGATCCCTCTTTTAAAATGAAAGTTGTGGGGTGGGGAGAGAGGAATGAGGAAAAGCATTGATTTAAGATTTTTTTTTTTAACTTTCATGGTTATTTCAAGACTCAAGATTATCTCCCCTTTGACTCAGATGAAATAGGAGGGAAAAAAATAGTTGACCATCAGACCATTAATAGGAATTTGAATTTAGTATGGAGAACATGGAGAAATAGAGTGAAGGAAATGCGAGGTTCTGGACAGTGAACAGCAGAGCATGCAGCATTATACACAGAGCATTACGACTGCTCCATGCGAAATGGGAAAGTAGATGAGAAAATCTAGATATTATACGTTAATGTTACAAAAATATGTGGAGCATTTATCTTTGGGGTGAAATTTCAGGGTGTTTGAATAGGCTTAGTCAAAGATTTTACCTGCTAGTGATTTCTTCTTCCTTTAAATTATGTTCAATCCCCCCACTTTCCCACAGTAACAGCATACTGTTACATAGATTGTGTTAATTTCAATCTATAGCATAAAGAGCAAATAAGCTGTGTTTTCAGCAAATGAGCCTATTTTAGCCAGTGATTCCAGTTTTAGTCAGAAAATGAGTATGCACACTTTATGGGGCTTTATGTGCATCGTACTGAAAGTGGGCTCTTGAAAGCAATAAAAATATAGTATTTCTTTGTTTTTCAATTTTAGTATAAGCAATAGACTCAATGACTTAATTTGGAGCATAGTACTAAAAGGAAGAGTGCTAAGACTTAAATAGTTATAGAGTGGAATATTCATGAAAATTAATATTTTATAAAGCTTTTATCACTAAAACTCTATTTTAAAAAGTGTATACTAAAACTGCATCTTTTTGATTCCTTCAATATACAAAGTGGCAAGTGGTGTGCTTGTTGCATTATGGCAACCCAACTGTTGATATTCTATAATCTCATCAAACACAGTTTTCACACATCATGAAAATATTCTTGCTCTATCCATCCAAGTTGTGTTTGAAAAGAAAGTAGATTTCAGAGGAATAGTTCATAACAAGTCCTTTGAATCCTATGTGTGAGCTACAGAAAATTTATCAATCATGAAGACTCATCTGAAGTTATTCTGGACAAAGCAGCATTCTGAAAATCTGAAAAAGTACAGTTCTTAGGGATAGTGTTTCTTAAAACCACCTTCACAGTTTTCAGGACCCTGGAGGACACTGCAGGACATTGGAGATCAGTGTCCTGATGAATATTCACACTCTACAGTCACTAGAGGACATTTTGTTAGCTGTATCATCTTCTCACAGAAGTAGAAGGTGAATTTCCTGATTAACGGAAAAATCATTGTGGGCATTCTCTTTTTTTTTGACATTGCAGAAAATGTGTTACCCTTTTGATTCCATAGGACATGCAACCATAGAATAATGGTATCAAGTGATTAACCTAATAAATCTCAACTAATTTTTTTTTGTATCACATGAAATGCCTACCAAAGTTTCAACATAATGAAGATAATGCAAATAATTTTGAGGAAAAAAAAGTTTACAGATAGCTTTTAGACAGACAAGCTGCTAATGCATCACTGTAGTTGTCAGGAAATTGATAGAACTAGCAAATTTTGATTACTTATGTAAGCTGAGACAAATAGCAGTTACCAATTTATGTACACACAGCCGATTGAGCATGCCAAATGGTAGGTAATGCTTTTTGAAAGAGAAATCTAATGTTCTACATTTATGGGAACATTGATCTAATGGTCCAACGATCTTTAGTGCTTTTAAAATCCTTTAATGTGTGTTGTATGGACATACAGTTGGAAATTGCTAGTCAAATACAGATGGATATTTTAGTGTCAAAATAGAACTAAATAATAGACACATTCTTGTGTATCTTGACCATCTTCAATTAACACACTAAAAAAAAAGAAAAGAAAAAAAGGAAGGAAATGAAAGAAGGAAGGAAGAAAGGGAGGAAAGTAGGAAAAAAGGAAGAGAGGACGCGATATATAATAGCTGTTCACTCTAAGAAACTGTTCTTAGCCAATTAAGAAAAAATAGCCTGTGTTAAATAAATGTTCTAGAATTAAATTCTAGATTTAAAACTGTACAACAGATTTTCTTGAAGATTTTCTAGTTCTCTGTTTCCATCAGAGTGCCATGTTGTTTGCATGTTTTCCCTAGCCATCTACTTTTAGATGAATAAAAACATAATAAATATCTCTAATATGATATCCCTAAACAAACAAAAAGAAGTATATCTAAACTGTGTAGTGAGGTGTTCCTTCACATCCTGTAGACATCATACCATCCTTTCTATCAAATGACTTCTCCACAGTGATTAAATTTGCAATAAAGTTCAGTGTAATTTAACCACGATAGCAACTTAGAGGAAAAGAGTTGTGACATTTTCAAAACACGATGGTACTGTATGTACTACTACATAGAGGTACTATGACACTGACACTAGGACGCCTTTAAAATATTGCCCTTACAATAAAGTTTTCAGCAATAAAGTTTCTGTTTGTTTTACTCAGTCTTATCCCTGTTTATGAGGAGATGATACTTCCTGAGATCCCAAACAACTCATCTTTGTTTATGATGGTGCAACACTCTATCGTCTAGACAAGGAGACAGTGTAGGTGCAAAACACCTATGCAGCCATATCTAAGAGATAACAGGAAATTAGAAATGTGGAGATGCAACATATAGATCAGAGAGATACAAGTTATACAGATGTATGCACTGCAGTTCATGTGACACTTTAGCAATCAAGGATATACATGAAGATACTAGAAACAAAAATAACTTGATGAAAAGTTTTTTTCTTACTTTCTCCTCCCCCTTCCCTCCCTCCGCCAGTGACTAAGTAATCAAATGTCACCATTAGGTAAGCATTTCAAATATATTTCTTTACAAACTCTTATAGCCTGAATCAGGTATGCTTCACCATTTGAATGACTATTTAATATTTAAAATATGAGCAATTTTAATTATGCCCTGTAATTCCTCTTCTATTCCCTGAAAAATAAAATATTAATGGTAGTTGAGGATGCAGATGTTGCAAATTTATTGGAGAGAGTGAGCAATAGTCGTCTCATAAAAGATACACATGAAATCAGCCAAAAATGTTTGATCTCTATTTCCTTTGCTATGCATGTGAACGACTGTGCCTTTTCCTTCTTCCAGTACAGCCGAAATGATTCTGTGTGGCTGTGCAGTTCCCATTGGGAAGGGTGTGGTCTGATATTTTCTGCCTTAACTACCTCTGTGCCAGGGTTCTGACAACAGCCTTTGGGAACCCTGCTCCTCCTTATGTCCCATGCCATATAAAATACAGAAAGTTCATTGCAATCTCCTCGCTGCAAGTGTCTGTCATCACTTCAGCCTATACTATGAAACAACTTGCACAGCCCTAAACGTGTGGACAAGATCAATCTGTGCCTCATTTAAGTGCCTCTCTAACAAAACTCTTAGCGCTTTGGACTCAGTCCAGCAGAGCAAGTAGCTTTGGATTCAGAGATCAACATTTGAATTGTCCAGCTGAACTTGGTGAGACATCCCTCTCATCCTTGAGGCTAAACTGTTGTTGTAATTGCTGGGCCTAATTATTTCACTGGATCGGTGACAGCATGCTCAGCATTTTGTAAGATCAAGATTTGGCCCAGGAAATTTTAGAACTCAGTTCTTTAGTTTTTCTTTTTCCAGATTTGCAGCACAACTCCAGGAAGAATGCCAGCCCTCATGCAAGGAAATAAGTATACTCAAATTTTCTTAAAAATGAATATAATTTGGTGTATTAACCTTCTAAAGTAAAATAGTTTTTAAATTTGAACAAGAGTTTATAGAAAACATTCTTTTTTGTAGCTGTAATTCTTCTCTGCAAAGGTACATGCATGCATTATAGAGATGTAAACATAACACTATGTATAGCATTTCTGCATTGGTGTCTAAAAGGAAAAATGTACTTCAAAAGAAGCTATGTGTTGTCAGGATTTAGTTTTGACCCTAATATCTGTTGCTCTGCCTGACAATTCGGTATATACAAATAGTGGAAGATTCAGAAGAATAAAAGACTTAGTTCAAAGCAAATCTCAGAATGCTGAACACAGGAAAAAAAAATGTTAGAGCAACCACGGGAAGCATCTGGTCTTTGTGAACTTAAAATTATGTGGAAAATACATCTGCCCAAATATTAGAACACTGGCAGCTGTTCTGGCCAGCTGTTACTTTTTCTGCTTAAAGAAAGAAAGAAAAAAGATGATTAATTTTAATTAACTCTTCTTTATTCCTACTTCCACTGTGAAGAAGTACCAGTTCAGTAACTCAATCATCTTAAAAGAACTATACTGTGTATATATATATATATACACATATAGATACACACACACACCCCCTAAGTCTAAGCTTAGGTCAGTTCTATACTGAAAATTAGTTTGACAGATAAAGATTAATTTATCAGGGTATTGATAAATAAGGGACATATGCTGAAAGTCTAATTACAAGGGCTGTGGAGATTGGATTTGAAATTCTTCTTAGGTGGGGATTGTTCACAAGTTAACCAAACCACTGGAAACACCCTGAGTGATGGGTGGCTCCTGGAAATTATGTCTGTACATCTCCTTTTTTGCTGTATGGCATAAACTATGCAATGAACTCTCTGGATTGCAGACCGAACTAAAGTTTTATAATCATGCAGCTGAGGTAGGTTCAATCTACAGTGTATTGTGTCCAGAAAGGCAGTACTGATTTTGTTCAAGGGCAAAAAAGTCTTGATAAATGGGGTTTCATAGCCTCTTAGTTTTATCCTTATATATTTCCTGTATCCCTAAAGAGACATACTGAAACATCTTCTCCAAAATTACACCATTTATGGAGGGAAGTGAAGATGATTAGAGGACTAGTCCTTTTGTTCAGATTTTCCTATTTCCTGCAGGATTGAAAAAAAAAAAAGTGTATTTTTTCCTCTAAGATAAGAAGCACTGTAGCTATATTGTATTTTTAATCTCAAAGATCCTCAGTTCTCAGGCACAACTTATCCATATATAAAAAGATATAGTTTTGCTCTTCAAATAAATGAAAGTAACATGGAGAAAGTTAGAGGAAGTCAGAAGGGAAGAAAAATAGAGATGATCAACTTTAAAGTACTAGTTTTCCAAAATTCCAATATTCCACACCAAATAAAAAGCCCTAACATTCACTTTCAAACTTTAAAAATTTAATTTAATAATATTTGTAAAATATGCTTATTTTTGATATTTTTCTGGTATTTTTCATTGCAAAGTGTTAATTTAGTATTATCTTTTTCATTCTAACACAAATGTCCCATTTTTGTTTTAGCGCTCTCACATAACTAAGAACTAAAACAGAATTTTATTCTGTCATAAGGGAGTAAAATTAAATGATGTAGTGAAGTAAAATTAGATGATGTAAATGATGTGATTTTTGACAGTCACCTAGTTATGTGTCAATCATCATATAAAAGGCACTACATTTTCCTTATTGATGAGATGATAATACACCCCTTTATACACCGCTTTTTAAAAGGTGGATCAATATTGATTTTTGGTGAACATTTCATAATACTATTGCCATATAAAAGTTATTAATGCCATTTATGAAATTTCAATATCATATATTAAAATGTAACAAAAAGTGTATTTTTGGCAGATATTTTTAATCTGTTTTTTTTTTAAAGCTTGAATCTCATTTCATAATGCAGAATGAAGGAATTGTCTAGAGACAGCAAAGTCTAGCATCAAAGAAGACAGCTGCAAATTAAGATACTTCAAGGTCTCCGTCGATTTGAACGTCACAGCAGGGTCCAGAGCTCTGCATTAGGTCTGGATAGAACACACGGGGAGAACTGGAAGCCTCACTGAGAGGAATTCAAAAACCTGTGCAGTGCTTCCCAGTCACGGGAAAATTCATGCTCACCGACGAACCCTCTCTAGAGTTCAGGAGCTTAACTCCAAGCTATTTAGCTCCATCCAGATCCCTTCCTAGGCCCCAGGTGGACACACTAGGCAGACTCTGCACCACCCTGGTTGCTTTCTGTGTGTTGGGCTGCCCATGGACTGCCCATGGCCCTCTGCCCTGTGAGACTGTGGTCTGTTCGTGAAGGCACCACCTTCCCCTGGCTCACTTTCCCCCAGAGGTTAGCTGGTCCTTGCAGCTCCCAGCACTTAGAGAGCTTAGGAAGAGAAGAAGAGCGCCTAAGGACAAGGTGCTCTTGATAGATAAGTTAATGTATTAAGTGAATAGTTACTTTTACTCAATTTGTCATGTGCTTTTGTTGTTTTGTTTTGGTGGGGGAAGAGAGTGATACAGTATCGCTGTTCCATCAGCAGGGATGGAGGGCAGTACCATTATACAGCAAGGTTTTGAGTCTCTCAGGCTAACTGAGAAAATGAGTTTGTGTTATGCCTCTTAGATAACCAAAATGATATAAAAGAAAAAAAAAAAAGTGGTTGCCAGCACCCTTCCTTTGGTGGATGTGTTTTATTCAAAAGAGTGATTGCAATAACTTTTTGTAACCTTCTTCAGTGTTTACGCAGGACAGGAAATACTTTTCACTCTCACCTAAGCGTCCTTTGGGTGGCTATTTTTAATGCAGTTTAGCTCAGAACACTATACCAAGTTTACTCAGGGTGAAGCTCTGGTTCATTAAGGGCCAAAACATCTATAAGACCTAACTACCTAGATTCTAAAGGCTTTATATTTAAATATATTGCTCTGGATTTATAGAAATGAAAATAACTTGTCTATTACACTCATGGTCTACTGATCTAACCAGAAGTGGAACAGTTTGTATAGTCTGCATTTTTCATTTACAAAACTGAAAAATTCTGTCTGGAAGTAAAGTAGTCTCAAGAAAGCTTATTGGGGTCCAGGATGTGGTAGTCCAGGCACATATATTACTTTTAAAATATAAAATAAAAGCTCTGCACCTAACTTTGACTTCTATAATACACAAATTACAGTAATAGACTGGGTTTTTTTTCCAATGAGCTATTGGAAAAAACTATAACATTTTCTGCTTAGATTTTGTATAAGTTTTCTCCTCTCTAGAAATAAACATAACTGGAAATAATTTTAATTAGGTCATGTGCCTATGTGCTTCCTATGTGTCACAGATTCTATTAGAGTGACATATGCTTAGGGAGCACTTTGCATGCTAAAGATTATACATTTTGTTTCTAATTCTAAAATAATCCAGACATCCGTTGTACTTTATAGTGTTGTCTGTGGCTTTTCTTATTTTTTTCCATACAATTTCTTATGTGCATAATGATTTCACATAGGGCCTATCCAGGTAAAGCTGACCCTATTTTTCAGACATGTCTAGCATCATGTGAATTATTTATTTTTTTATTTTGAATGTGACTTACTAAAACTGAGCTGTTAAAGAAAGAAAAAAGATGAAAAATGGTTCAACGAGGAAATACCAACTCATCTCAAAAGTGAAAACAAAAGTAGAAATCATCATTCTCTCCCTGAGAAAAAGTTTTTATTTCATTAGTAATTGGAGCATAACATTTTTAATGAAAGGTTAATTTTACAGAGTTGAAATGCTCAAGTTTCTCTACTAAGTAGTCTTTTTGAAGCTATAAAGACCTACTTTTCTGCAAATGTCTGGTTTTATGTGGCTTACTGTATAGTAAAACTGATTAACCTTTTCTAATTACATGGCCAGCACCTACCTACAGTTTTATTTTTCTCAGTAGGACAGGTTAAATTCCTTTTATTGCTGGAAAACTGAGAACTTTATAGGTACCAAGTTTATTTTAATAGGTCTGCTTTTATAGTTATAACTCCTAATAAGGTTTGCATATTTTGGCTTCCACTTCTGAGTTTTCAGCTCCTCACTTATGGTCCCTTACTTGTAATTATGCTTATAAAGATGTTTTTCATTTCAGAATCATCAACTCAGTAAGACTTTTCAATTTATTTTTAAAAAATTTTAGTTTTGGAGAAAGCAAAAATTTAAAAATAGAAAACAATGGAAAAGAAACATCCGGAAAAGTTCAGTGCTTGCTATTTGCTTTCTCACAGCAGAGTGAGTTGTAGTATTCACATTTGTCTTTCAGTATTTTGTGTCTTTTGTTTCCTACTTCCTCTTTCTTTCTTGACTTGCTTCCATGAACAGGTCTGCACACAATGAGCACAGCTTTTCATGTATCATAAAATGAGTCTTTGACAGGATCCTTCCTGTCAACAATATTCTTTTCAACTTCTTTCTTTGTCCTTGAGTTGTATCACTGGTAAAATGGAGATGATGGTCCTGCCTCAACAACCAAATGTTTATACCTGGGCAAAATTAACATATAACTAGTGAGTACTATTAGTAACATTATTAATCGCCATATTCCTATGCAGAGATTTGTTATTTTTCTTGAGCATTCAATTAGCAATTAGCAAAACTGATGCTAATTTTCATCAGCTATAGGTTTATTGTACACTTTGGCATTTGACAGCTGTCTGAAGACATTTGTTCATAAAGATTTCTCTCACTTACATGTTCAAATGTGGCATGACAGACTCTTCAGATTAGCCTTTGTTCAGAGAGGTAGTTGTTTCTCTTTGGATGGGATACGAGTGAACATGATCTGATATGTGTTTAAACCTTCTCTGGAGTTTCTTGCTAGGTAGTTCAGAGGAATTTTAAGCCTGTTTGGAAGCTGTGAATCGAAGGAAATAATTCTTATTATTGGTCTTGTAGTGATTTTTGCAATAGCACAGTGCTCTCAATAGCAGATGTACTATTTCAGAGCACAGATTTTACCTTGGTGTAAGAGTTATTGGTAAATACAAGGTCTTCTGACACTAACTGTCCCAAAGTAGAAGTCTTTTTGCACATCTGCTACATGGTTTTCTCTTAATTAACTAAACTCTGAAGCTACTTATTTCCTTTAGCATATAGTTTCCAACAGAAGAGCAAAAGAGGGAGCAAAAAAAGGGAGACGGGCCATGGAGAATCTGTCAACAAAGTGACTTTTGAAATTGTGCAGGCTGTGGGATGCTGATCTAGAAAATGTCATCAGTAGATTATTACTGTTTGCCCGTTCATTACTCATACTAGCATCTTGCATTACCTCTCAGCTATCAGATCATAAATGTGGCGATAATTATCTTAATTACTTGTGTATAAGTAAAAATATTCAGTGTATTCATCAGCAGAGAAAAAGTGACATTAACAAAAGTATTCAGCCTTGATGAGGTCAATTCTTTAGAGTGTTCCTCTTAGTAACTTCAGTTTATGCAACTAATTTCAAAGCTGTCTAAGAGTGGAGTGCATTTTACTGGGCAACCTTTTCTAATATTCAGACTATAATTCTGAGATATTCCAGACTTTTTGCTCCACAATAATAGTAGTCTAGATAAGTAGTGGGGCTACCATACAAAAATGAGGTTTCAAGTCTGTTCTGACATTATTAGAACAACAAAACATAAATATCACCCTGAATCTGAAAAGTCTCAATCAAAACCAGTCTGTTCCACAGCAAACTAGTTTTGAGATTTTGGAAATAAATCTCAGACATAAGAGCTGAAATTAATTTCAAATTAATATGAGTAATAATTTTCATAGGAATATATTTCTTCTTAACTACAAGAAAAGTAGCCATTTTCTTGTACAATACCATTTATGTTTGATCCAGTCTTAGGGGAGTCACCTGAAACTGAATCTCCATGAAAAATGTTACTGCTCTTTTGCAGCTAATATTTTAAGAATAAAACTATAATTCAAATTATTTTCACTCTATTTTGATTGCAAGAGCATTATAGGACGGGGCTTTGGTAAAGTTAGGTTATATGACAATAAGTAAATAGATGTCCTGTTAATTACATCAATTAAAACGTCTTACTATGATTTTTTTTTAACTTCTTAGAAGAACTTGTGTAAAACTGGCCAAACGTAATCAAATACTTTGTTGACTTTAGGTACCATGGGTGTTTGGAACATGTGTTTTTTTGTTTGTTTGTTTGTTTTTATGGGACTTAACTGATTCTTTAGATACTTTTTTCTCTTTTTTTTTTTCAAGACCTTTATTACAGAGAAGTTTTCACCAAAAACAAATCAATTTTATTTGAGCAAATATATAGATATCATAGAGTTAAACTAGATTAATCACATACTAAAAAACTAAGTTCTTTGGAGAAAAAATTATTTCCTGATAAAAACTAAAACAGGTTAATTAGACATGAAGCTTATTACACAATTTAATAGGCAAGGAATCTTATAAAAAAATAATAGGCAGTGACAGTAAGTCACTAGCTATCAGATATACTCAATATTATTTGCTAACATACGACTATTTTCTTTTGAAATATTCCTCTGTGAATAACTATTATGTAAGAACCACTAATATTTTATGTTGAATATGTACATGCAGTCATTACATCACTAATATTTCACAAGTGCATTAATTTTCATGACATATTTCCTACGATTGACTTTGTTTCTATGGTTTCTACATTGCCACATAGCAGAGGTCTGAATCATTCAAGATTTTTAAGGCTGATCTTATAATTCAGAAAATTAAACAGCAATCTAAAATAGAGCAGTGGTATTAGCATCCATTATATGGGTACTAGCTTGTTTTTATACAATAACTTGATCTGAAGAAATGTTAAGCATACACTGAATCAGTAATCCTAAAATAAAGACCTTGTTTCAGTTAAAACTAATATGGATAACTGACTTGGTTTTAATGCAGAACGATAGTACCAATTTAAAGAAGTCTTGTAATGTGTTTTAATGTTTAAATTCTTGAACTATCAAAATTAAAGAAACCTATTTTTTTATTGTTAGGACATTATTGTTCAACTGGGCTTAATCCCATTTCATTGGAACTAATAGTAAATTCCAGATTACTTTAGCAAAAACAAGATTAGTACTTTGGATCTTCAAGTCAGTGTTGATTTTGTGAATTTTTTTTTAAGAAATACCAAACAAGTTTATCTGATATGTGAGTGTGTCTCACGTGTAGCCATAAACAGGGTTAAGAAATCATGAACACAGAGTTTCAAGTGGTAAGGCTCTTTAAGATGATAGCTGCTCTGCTATAACGCAAAAAGGCATTGCATGCTGCAAATTACCCATCTTCAAACAGATTATATAGTATTTAAAATTCTCAGGTTTTATTCAGGAAATATTTGTAGCAAAATGACACACATCAGGAGTCATATATTACTGACTATGAAGCTTGTCTATGTGGCAGGTGACTTTTGAATGCCTGCGTTACTTGGCTGTTTAGCTGATTACATGGGTTTTTATTAAGCCTCAGACACAGAAAGGATTTTGGGAAGTGGGAAAAATCTCCAAATTTCCCTTATTTTTTCTAGAGGGCTGCAAACAGATAATTATGAGAACTTTTTGAAGATAGATAGGCACAAATGTGCATCATTCCCTATTGTTCCTGTTCTTTTTAATGTTTTTTTAATGCTTTTTTAACATTCCATACTCTGAGGTCATTGGTGACATATGTAGCTCAGAACATGTTTTGACTCCACAAAGCAGATACTTTAGCAATAATTTGCAAGCGCGGTGATGCAGGTTTTCCTGGTCAATCTCTAAGCGTGATGAATGATAATGAGATAGTTTGTCATCAGAGGCTTTGTGGGTCTATTTGTGGAGTACAGTTTTAAAAGTAGACAGTATTTGTATTTTTAACTTCTTTTTGGAACAGATATAGGAGAAGACAGGAGCTGTTAACACAAGGAAGGTTAAAATAGACAAGCAGAATCAGCAAGTTCCTGGAAATAAGAAGTTTGCCTCATTTATGAGGTTAAATGAGGTAAGTATACAGGTTTCCTGAATTGAATCTTTTATATAACTTAGGCTTCACATGACTTCCATATGAAAAGTGAAAAAGTGTGAATAGCTCTGAGATAAACCAAGATGGTTGTAACATAAACTAAGCAACTTAGCTTTAAGTGTTTTGTTTGTTTTACTCTTTATTTATGTTAATTAAAAAAAATCCTAACTAAATATAGTTGAAAACAGTTTTATTTAAATATAAATTCAAAAAAGTGTGTGACAAAAGTGCTTCAAACACTCCCAACTGATGAGAGGTGAGGAATATTATATATATATAAAATATTATGTATATTTCATATATACATACAAGTATGTATATGTTAAAATATATATTATATAATATGTGTATATATATATATGTATGGATATATAAACTATATTTGCAATATAACATGACTGCAGGTGCAAGTAAAAATATGGTATCAGTTTTGGGCTTTGTAATAAGCTAGATCCACAGTAAAAGAACAGAAAATCTTGAATGAACAAAATCACTTTAATACTGGAGGCATTCTATAATTATGTTTAATTCTGAATATTTTGCAGACCTTTTAAAGGTCCTTGAGTGACTATTTCTTATCAAGTAATGTTTCATTAACTAGTGAAAGAATTTAATGACAGAATTTAATGCAAATTAAGATGAAAACCTCTTTTCAACTTTATGGTGCAATGATATCCAAGAACCCTGTTTTAAATAGAAGCTGTTTCTACTTTGGATTGTTTATTGGAATTCTGAAGGAATTTTAGGACAAAAGTTTCGTCTGCTAGATTGTAATGAAAATCATCTCCCTTTCCCTTCCTTCCAAATTGAAAAAAAAATGCTTAATGAATGCTCTTACGAGAAGTCCTGAGCTGTCTCCAAAATACAAGTTAATATAAATATGTTCACATCTCATATTTAGACTATAATTGCAAATAATCTACTGCTATTCTCAGTGAGGATGTCTTAAGTTAGTTTCCAAGTAATAAATGCTAAAAATAAATGATTAATATAATGGAATAGCTACTATTGCTTTAACATTTTGTCTAGATTAGCTCTGGAAACACAGGCAATGCAGACGACATGCTAATCTTTTATCTCTTTTCTGGTGGTATACTTTTAAAGTCCTTGTACTCCTCAAACTTTTCTTTGTGTCCTTGAATTTAAATGAGTTTTTACATCCAGACTGAAAGTCGTTAAAAGCAGATTGGACTCATTATCTCTTTGCAATTTTATTTAGACTCCATGAAACTAAATTTCAGTTGGTGTCAGCATCCTCTCCTCTAAACACAGAAGACATGCTCAGAAATAGGCAGAGGCTTGATGGAGAAGTATTTTGAATATTGCATGTGAATGTTCATTTGTCTTTTAAAGAAATGTGAACTTTGAGCTCCTCTCTGCCACTTATTAACAGGTTAGGTATTTTGCTCTTGATGAATGGCATGAAATGGTATCTGCATTACAAACGCAGTTTGATGAACATAGATTTAGAAGTGAATGAATTTGCCATTTGCAACTTCCTGGAACCAATATGGGTTTTTAAAAGAATTTTCAATATATGATCTACCTGTAAGTAAGCACTGACTGGAATATCCTCACAAACTCTTCCTTGTTGACAGAGATTGTTTTAAAGCTTTTCTACTAGGCTGCATACTTGGCTGTGGATTCAGTTCTGCTGAGCTGTCCTAAGCAGAAGTTAAATGTTGAACTAAGGCTAATTAAATGCTCATGGTTATCCACACTTCATAGATGGGAGAAACACTGATGGGAGAGAGTGTGTCTGTATATTTGTACTGAAGTGAGATTTCTCCCTTCCTCCCTTGTCTTTACCAGTTGTTCCTACTCTGGGTCGTTCCACGCACCGACTATTTTTATTGCTTTGTTCATATCTTATGTTAACAACATAACTTGTATATATAATCAAAATGCAGTGCACCTTTTCTACATATGAGTGTTTTGTCAGCTGACTTGACAATGTTTATTGGAAAAATTTAGAGAACAAAATTAAGCAACAAGTTCTTTAAAAAGTCAATTCAAGCACATAACAGATACAATAACAATTTGTTATCAGTGATGTGGGCCTGAAACCAAGTTGTTGCAATCACACTTGATCAGGCCATAATGCTAATTATATCTTGTTCAGAATTGCAAAAACCTTTAGAGATAACATGACTATCCCTTATTCACTTTAGTGTAGAAATCAGAAATCGAACAAGAGGAAATTTCTTTAGAGACAGGGAATTGATATTTAGAGTTTCTTATTTTATTCAAATCCACATCATTGCACAAAGATCAAATACAAAGAAGGACATAATCTGATGTGTTGTGCTTTTGCTGGTCCTCTGCTTCAAAAGACCTCAGTAATCATAAAATCTATATAAATTAGATGTTATTCTAGTTTTGTTTTTGTCATGTTAGGTATTGTTTTTGTTCCTACAAATAAATATTTTTAATGTGAATATTCTTAACTAGAATTAAAATCCTTAACTAGATTTAAAATCCTTTAAAATTTGAAAACTATTTCATTTTGTTGCCTTTTCACTCTTCTATAGATTGCAGACAGAAATGTTTCATGCTGGTTTTAGTTTAGGTTATCATGATGTTTTTAAAACAAATTTTTTAAAAATATGGCTATATTCACTTTGTTATAAGGTATAAACACAATAAAAAATCGATAACCACTCTTCAGTGACTCAGTCTTGGTTAAAACTAAAAGTAAGCAGATCACGATGACAAGTTGTCTAGTAAAAAGGATATTAGAAAAATATACTAAATGTGAGCTGTAAGAGAAAAGGAAGGTCATCTCAGTCTTAAGTAGTGTCAAAGGGAAGGCAGAATGGGTAAGAAAAAGTTTACATCATGTGCCAGAGGGCCATTTGTAACATTCTTGGAGGTTGGACAAAAGGTTGGATTTGGTATGAGGCATTCAAGTTAATAAATTGTTCTGTCAGAAAACCTCTCTGCTGAAATGGATATTGGACTCCTGAGGATTAAGCAAAGTTGCTACTTGACCTAAGGCGAGATGTATAGTTTGTAAAAGGTTTAACTAAGATCGCATAGATTTGAGGGCTTTTCTTGATATCATGACCTCTGTAAATCAAGTCATATTTCATCTTACTTGAGAATTATTAGTCTTATAAGAAATGATGCTATTACTGAAAGTTGAAAAATCTAAGTGTATTAGGAATGAAATTGTTTTTATGTGGAGAAGGAGATTCAAACCAAGGACAAAGTTAGAAAAACAGAAATCCATTACAGCGGTCAAAAGTGACAGAGTTGGAGCCAGTATCTGTATTTTGACAATGATGAGATTATACCCTCTTTTCATTCTTACCTAGACAATCAAATGGGGTAATTTCTATTACAATGACGGTGCGTTTGACTTAAATTGTGTTTTCTTGCAGCTAATTTAAAATGTTTTTGAATCTCTGCAGCACTTTTGTACATCTAAAGTTCATTCAGTAAAATTGCTTTCACTTCTCAAGAAGTGTTCTGACTCTCTTGCTCTCTCTCTCCTCAGTTTCATGTGTATATTACATTCTTACATGTATAAAACAGCAAAGAGAGGAGTTCTGCCTGAAAAAAAATCTGGCTGAGAAAGACTTAAGTACTGCCTGCAATCATTTTCACTTAGGAAAGTTCTGTATGGCGAATTATGTACGGTTATAGAATAAGAAACTTTATTTAAGGATAGATAGATAAAGGATTAAGAACATTATCTGGATGTTAAAATAAACAAAATGTTGTCTTAGTATACTGTCCACTATTGATATTGTCCAATTGGACAAAACATATTAATGTTTCAGTTCTTGTTATTTGGTTCATATCCTCAAAACATTTCTATTTTAAACCATTTTCTTCCCAAAAAAATCTTCCTAAAAAAAGTTAATACCTGGTGCTGCATTTCCTAGGAAAAAAAATAGTGCTCTGCTTTTTTTTTTTCCATCTGGCTCAAAATACAATATCACTGAAAACCATAGATATAAAAGCTGGTGAGATAAATATGTGTTCCACATTTAATTACACAGCACTGAATGTTGATCCACTCTTTATTTCTAATCTTTCAATTTTGAATTCTATTAATAATTAAAATTCTTCCTTTTAAATTTTGACATGCCTTTGAGTTAATACTGAAATACTGGTGTCTGCAGTACTAATCAATGTAACTTGCTCAGTAGGATCATCTGTCAACATATTCTGCAGTCCAATCTGGCTGAAGATAAAATGATCTCTGACAGCTAATCAGTATTTTTCTGCTACACACCCAGATGGATATTTTGCTTGACTGCACTGAATTTATAAGTGAGGAAATTTAAAATGGAGAAGTTTGATGTGAAGATGACTTCAGATGCTTACTTTCAGAGCAGGAGCATATGCAGAGGTTCAGCTCCATTCATTTACACCTCCTTCCTTTTCTATGCTCTAAGCTTCACAGAAAAGAAAGGTCGATATATGGGCAAATACAGTTCCACTAAAACCTGCCCTTGGGTGGGTAGCTGAGGAAGACTTTTCGTATAGTTGGAAGACCTTCTGAGGAGTGATCTTGTAATTGACCAGGGATTTCTGCATGCTTTTGAGTAACAGGTGTTATTCTGAACCCTTTAAACACTCAGTTTCTGAATATATATCTCATACTATCGCAGAGTACATTTTAATTAAGACTTTAATCATCGAAACGAAAGAAAACTACCACATAGACATTTCAATCAACTGAAGATAAATCTTGGAAGCTGAGTTGTATATTTAAAAGATTCTTTATGGTGTTTTACAGACTTTTAGCTTTTACTTTAAATAATGTAATAATGATTTTCAGTCTAAGGAATGTGATTAGATGGGAAAGTGTTGTCCAAAGTTTTGTGAGGTGAACCCTGATCTCTTGCATATTGTGAACTAGTCAGGCAAGATCTATAAGCTCTGAAAAGCAAGCAAGCTAGTTTTCATTAGAAAAACTTCACTCCTGAAATTATTGAGGTAAAAACAAAAAGTCAAAGTGACTACTAGAAAATAAAACAATGAAACTTTATGGATATCTCTTTCCCATTCATTGTTTTTTTGTGGATGATCTTCTGTTTCTAAATATCCTGCTACATAGACTTAGTAAGCAAACAGTACTTATTCTGAAGGTTATATAGAAAAAGATAAGACGATAAACATGAGCACAGAGAAATAGAGTGGCATTAAGCTCATCCAGTTTAGTTCCCTAAAATTTAGATTGCTTCTTTCTGGTTTTCTTCAATAGGCCATGGGAAGAATTAATTATTTTTAGTCAATATAATCTGACTTCTAATCTGACTCTAGAAATGTACATTTTTGTCCTTTGACAAGAAAGGAAGCCTGTGTACCATTTTGTACACAGGTCTTGGGGTTTATATTTGTCTTAGTTTTTATAAACTTAAATAGGTTTTCAGTTTAGATGCTTTAATAAATCCCATTCAGGAGCACTGTAGAAGCAGTCAAATGGTACGGAAAGTGATAGAGAGGAAGCTAGCAACCAGGTCTCACAATTGCAAGTTTAGTGCTTTTTTCATTAGCGCATGCTTTTGTTCCTATCAGTTTGCTACTGTATTTGATTTAAAAGGGAAAATGGTCTTCATGTGCCTCCTACCCTACCATATGAAGTTTGGTCTTTATAATAAGACTGCCACCTATTGAAAGTTCAATGTCATTATCGTTTTTCTTGACAATAATTGATCTATATAGGATTCAAAACTAGATCATCTGATGTCAACAGGAGACATAGTCTTGCACAAAAGTCACCTTGCCATTTTTAATGTTACAAATAATAGAACAGCATTTTACAGCGAATAGAAGCATTGTGTTCTTTAAAATGCGCTTCAAATTTGCTTTGCGTTCTTAGCAGGACACTTCAGTTGGAGAAGGATAAAGTCAGGCCAGCTGAAGTAACATGAGTAGAGCTGTTATGAAGAGATTTTACTTGTTTAAGTCACACTTCAGGACAAATTTTATGGTTTCTTAGCAATTCGTGCAATGTCATGGTTACATTTCAGCTTATTCTTTATTTAAAAGCAAAATTAAAGAACTTCTGCAATTCTCTATGACTCTTACAAGCTTATAAATAGCTCCAGTCATTAAAAGAGCAAATATTTCTGTGGTGTTAACATTCCTTGATCTGTATTTTGGTGATGAAAGGCCTTTTCATGGAAGTAATTTTAAGTAGTTACATATCATAAACATTCAACATCGGTTGAACATAGAACTTACGTATTCATAACATTTCCATGTCATTACTATTATCTGAATGTCTCTTGAAGGGTTCAGAAAGTATTGATACTTTCAGCTGACCTGTTTAATTTGTTAGTTCCTATGGGCAGGCCCTCTGAGACCATCTGGCCTGAGACAAAATCCAATCAAGATACCTGAAAATTATTGCATTTTCCTACCAAACATTCTGTGAAATGAAAAAGCAGTTTTCAACAGGTGATTTTTCGAGACAGAAGTTGATCAGAAAGGCAGCATTCCACAATAAATATAATTATTTCAGAAATGATTCAGAAACATAAGTTTAATGGTTACATTATCAGAGGAGAAACATTTTTGTGTATTGCAACCAGTAAATAACTTAGTAGTCAAAAGCCTCAGTAGTAGTCAGAAGCCTCATATTTCATGCTCAGTAACAATCGTGCTATTTATCTGGTTGATGATTTTTTTTTTCAGATGAGATTTTCTGCCTCTTCCATATTGAAGTTATTCATCTTCTCTTATGTGCTCCTGTAATGGAGATAATTGTGTGCCTCCAGAATTGGTGCAGTTGAGTGTAGCCAAAGAGGAAGACGAACATGTACGGGCCTGTAAGTATTGTGCAGAGTAACTTCATGTCTTAGAAGCTCCAACAGACAAATGTTAAGAAATGAAAAGACATGACTTCAGGTTGCATTTCTCAAACAAACCTCGCAAGCTTCATCATCTATAATCTGACAAAATAATTGGCTATAATAAAAGCTTTGTTTCCTTAGAGCTTGCAGACCTGGCACACCTCACTGCTTGGTGCATTTCTGGTGTTTACCGCTTTTCTCTGTCATCATATAAAGCAGATTTAGAATAATTTTACAAATACCTGATTTTAGAAAATATCATGCTGAAGGCAATCACTTTCTATCTCCACTAAGTTTTAGAGAGGCCTCAGTGAAATGCAGCTGGTATGATCCAGGTGAGGCCTTTTGATTTCTTGTAGCAACTAATTCTTCAAATATCCTTTCCAGGCAGTGGCATGTTTCCCTGGCAAGACAAATCACATCATTGATTGTAGTTCCTGGAAAAGAGAAACATCATTTATGAGACATTAAAGTTTTAGAATAAATACATCTCATAAGCACACTCTTACATGAATATGTGTCCAGGAAGAAAGGTCTGTGTATTTTGCTCTATGGCTCAAAGTTAAGATACTTCATTGAAGTTTTGACAACTTCTTTATATTCCAGTTTTCTGATATTATGACAGAAAAAAGAAATTAAATTCAAACTACATGACAAATAGCTTGACTTGGAATCATATCTTCCAGCTTACATTATTACCCTAATGAGAATTTGTTTTAGATGTTTCCTCTATGCACAGTTCTTTTGTGAATATGAACATAGTGCCAATTAGAGCTATGTTGCAGCGTGACATCTTTCTTAGATATTTGCCTCATAACATGTGAGTTACTTGCGACTTTGCATATCTTTTACATATGAGGCATTAAATATTTTTTCAGGAATAAGCTCAGCAACTTGCTACCTAGGAGCAATCATTTGAGTAAAGCCTATTTCTCTGTCTGCTTTTGAATTATGACAATGACCTACTTTTTGCTTTCAGCTATTTATGTTTGCGTGCATTCTAATTGCTTCTCACAACATATTTGTTCCCCCTTTCCCTGGGATATTTATCAATGAGTAGTCAGCATTAGCCTTTGAATATGCTTTTACCAGATATGTACCCACCTCACTAATGCTGAGCTCTAGCATGTCCTTTACAGTACAGTCAGTATCACACTGTTTGGTGCTGAAATAAACTCAGTTGTCTTGCCTTGGGGTTTAGAAGTTTAAGTGTGGTCCCACAGTGGCCCATCAGGGCTATCTGTTTTACTGGTAATGCCATTGCAGTACACTTTCATTTCATGACAGAGGCTGGTACCCAAAATCAATCACTGGGATGCTTCCACATTACTATATTTGGGTGCTTCCCTAGGGTGAGGAAATAAGATAAGAAAACAAATGATTCCGGTATAATCAGGCACTTCACAAAAACTAATTTGTTGGGGGAAGCTTTTCTTAAGACTGATCAAAAACTGGAGCTATCAGAAATTGTCTAACATACTCAAAAAAGTTTTCATTACTCCAGAATAAACCTCTCATATGGCAGTGGGTGCAATATACTACAGGATATAGATAAACCATAACTGTAGGTCATTTTTGGCATTAAATGAATTGTTCTGCTTAAAAGAGTTCCGGCTTTTGTACCTGAATTCAGTTGACAGGCAGAATTTTTATTTCCTCTCACCTAATGTTTCTCCTGCATACTGAGGGTATGAAAGAAGTTCTTGCCATGCCTGTGTGGCTCTAGTATTTATTGGAAGCAGGAAAAAAATAAAGGGAAATTTAACTCTTTAAGAAAGGACTGTAAAATTAAAGTGGAGAATAAAGTTATATATTCCCTATGCACAGTGACTTCCAAGTGACTTCCAAAGCTTTAAAGTTAAGGAGGTTATCATATTCATGAAAATCCTATTTTTTGTTTTGTTTTTTTGGGGAGGAATTTTTTTTTTTTTTAACAAGGGACAGCATTTAATGGTCGAAGGGACAGCATTTAATGGTCGCTACTGTCTTAATTTGATAAAAATGAGAAGCATGACCTTTCCCACAGATCTGTTATTAAAGATCTCAAAGGACTGAAAAAGGGAGAAGCATTTCCTAACAGGTGATTCCTCTCTGAAGTCATGCAATAACACTTGCAGAAGACAGAAAGATGGGATGTGACCCCTTGAACTTGCAGAGGACACAGCTGAAAACTTCACTGATATGTTCTCTGATATGCGAATGGCAACAGCCAATGCAGACCTTCTGCTTTCATGTTTCTTCTCCAGGTTTTGCTTGGAGAAATTAAACCCCACCTCCTAATCATGGATTATATGAAACGACAGTATCAATAGAACTCTTATTTCAAATGCAGGAAAGGTTAACATATGGAAGATAAAAACACATGGAGAAAAAGGTTGTTTGCCGTTCTGGGAAATTACATGTTTTCCTAGAGGAATTGCACAAACTGCAATGGCACTTGCAGTTCAATGGCAAAGGCACTTCAAGAGACTTACTGTGTGTAGTTTAGTGATCAAAGATCAGGGTAGATAATCAATTTGGGATTAAGATTCTAGTTAGTGAGACTTCCTTTCAAGGCAGAGTCATCAGCAGAAAGCTCAGAGCATGTATGTGAAAAAATCCTACATATTCATGGGAGCAGCAAGAGGAACTTACTTGCTTTGGCACTGGCATTATATTACATGGGTCCTGTCCAATGTATGTCACTTTCGTACATACTAATGGGTGATATTTTCAAGTCAGCCAGATGTATCTAGGTAATAAAAAATTCAAAGACAGTATTTATAGTGTGATCTTCCCAAACCCTGTCAGGCCTGTAAGTAATGTGTGTGTGGATAATAATTAGCTGCAAAATGTGTTTGATCATTTCACAGACCTAGGGAGACCAAATGGTTAACTGGAAGCTTCATGAAGTCCATGGGTAGAGTTTGTGAGGGCAGTCTGGACAGCTCAGGCATCGGTGAAGTTTTGTGGCTGTACTCTGTGAAAGGCAGTCCGATCAGCTTACTGTGCTATACAGTTAGAGAAAACCACCATTTCGTAGGTCAGATAAAAGCAAGCTTTTATCATGTTGACTTAGAGTAAAAAAGTGAGGAAAATTCCACTGAAACTCATTTATGTGCACAGTAGGGACTTAGAAATGTGAAACTGTATAGACTGGTCAGCGGAAAACATCTTAAAACACCTTATTGAAATAAAAGAATAGCCATCATATTCAAAGTTGGTACAAAAAAGGAAAAAATGACAAAGATAGGTTGATGCTATGTTCTGTTTAATACCTCTGAATCCACTTTTCCACATCATAAATCCTCTGGAAGTGCACATTTGCAGGGAACCTATTGCAATCCTGTTGGGTCTGCATTGCAAAACCTGCATTCCTAAACTTCGGACAGCCACAAGATAACTAACAAATATCTTTGACTATGTGGTACGCTGGGTGAAGGGAAATCAAGCAGTAATGTGATGAGATGTGAAGGAAACTGTTTTGATACTCAGTAGTCATTGAATCTCAAATATTTTCAATCTAAGACTACCTGAAAAAGTCTGGTAGTCCATATGACTTGCAGCAAAGTATTGATTGAGGCAAACTGAAGTTATTGCTGAGAGCATTAAGAGGAGGAAAATGTGAAAAATAAAAAGATAAAAAAATGTTCACTTTGTCATTAAGCAAATGATTTGGCTTTTCACATTTCATTTTGAAACTAATTTTTATCTAAGTACACCCAGAGTTAATCTTTATGACTGTTTTAACTTACATGCTTTCATATCTCAAATGTTTAATCCGTCTGACAAATTGAACAATCAAACACTCGAACTTGCAATAGCATGATTGCGGCTACTGTATCTTGGTTAATGTAATTCATCTGTTTTTGTTGTCTTGCTATTGTATTTTCCAGTCACCTGGAATCATTTTTCAGTCACTCATCATCATCTTTGTTACAGCTTTAGTGTTCCTCCCTGAAGCAAAAAAGCTGTTAAAACCATTGTCTGAAATGTATACTATATCCAGCTTCCTTCTCTGTTCTTTTCTAAAGCAAAGGAATTTTTTTTTTTTTGCCAGTGATGGTGGAAATTGTGGTATATTGGAACTAATTTATTAGAGAACTAATAATTCTCTGTCAGAAACACTCAAATGTTTAAGGTTCAAGCACATGTTTAACATTGCAAGTTTTGAAACCTGCAGCAGTTTCTTTTCTGAATTCTTAAAAAAAAAGTCCCTGATAAAATTTAAAATGAATCCAAATGTTTTCAGAGTTGTAAAAAATGAATCAAGTAATCCCTGGTGTAACTAAAGTCACAATTAGAATGTGCATAGCAGAGGGACTCTTGTAGCTATTGCGACTATGATCAAACTCCTTAGCAATTGGAAAACACCCCACATTTTGTAATATAGCATAATTTATTCTTTATTTAATACCAGGGCAACTGAGGTAGTTGTATGGACTTGTATTCACATATTAGTGGCCCTGTCTTAGTTATTATAATAATCAAAACTTTTATTTTTGGTTACCTTTTACAACTGTCATTTAAAGAAGATTACTAAATATTTATTCTCCAAGATCCAAATGCTACTTTTTAAAACTTCCTTATAAAATAGATTGGCTTATATAATAATGATGAAAGAGATCTCCATAAATTAAATATGGAAAAGAAAAGCTATAATTTTGAAACTGTAAATTCATCTTATTAAAATGCTCAGGAATTTAATATATGTAAACAATTATTCATAGATTCACTTGCAATAGACAGCATTAATTAGACTTTCATGTCTCTTTAATATTTGATTTATGTGTCTGTCTATAATTAGGTGATATTAAATGACAGCATTTATAATACTGAACAAAAGATGAATGATATACAAGAACAGTATTCAAGCTTACAGATCTTAAAATTCACATGAAACCGTGATGTTTATGTAAGAAAGCCTCAGAATAACTTGGATTAAAATCTATATCTTCTCATAACTTAAAGATATATTTGATGATTCGTGTCAGTTGAATATGAGCCTCAAGTGTAGGGTGAACAACCCTACTGTGAAAAGTCATCTTGCAAGTTTATTGATCCTGTGTCTTGTAACCATTTTGAATGTTTTTTCTTGGTAGAAAAATATCATATTTTAAATTTAAGGATGTTACAATATTTGTGACAACTTTGAAGAAATCCTTTTTTTTTCCTAAATCCAGTCAAAGTCTTATACCTCTCCCCATTTTCATTGCCTGTCTGATTGTTCAAGCTTTATTTTTCCTTGTGTTTTGGCAGCTCTTTCTGTCTCTTTTGTGGTATGCTAATTTGCTAATTTCAATGTACTCACAGCGTATTCCATTGCACGTGCTTTTCAGTCCTTTGTTCCAGTTTTGCTTTCACTGTTTCTAGATATTTAGCTGCAGAGCAGATCAAAATCTCCTAAATATTCCTATATGACATATTCTGAGGAAGAAGATGGATATACAAGACAGGATAAATGCTTCTACTTTTTGAAATGGTATATTCATGTGATTATGATCACTGTGTGATTATGATATACTAGCTTGCCTGGGCCAGTTCAGTGGTTTCTAAGAGCTAGATTTCCCAAATCTATTTTAGAATAAGGCTCAAGTTCTGGTTAGACTCCAAGACCAAATTCTAGTCAGACCTTCTTATTTTTACATTTTCATATTTATAATATATATGCATATTTATATATGTAACTACTTATAATTAATTTTGTATACAAAATTTATTAATGTGTATATGTGTGTATATAGATACATAGAGAGATTAGCTCTACTGTGATACACTTTGATACTACTTATGTCTCTCGCTTTTATGTTTGATCAGTAGCTTCAGTAATTTCCACCCTTCCTTTCTTCACATTTTGTCATTATTAGTGTAGCTTTTTATAGGTATGCAACTGTGCACACACATGTGTTTGCTGCAGCACCTGCTGTTTGAAAAGCATTCTTCCCAACTTAAAAGTCAGGTGGTTTTGTAAGTAAGTCAGTTCAATGACTCATTACCTTCACTGCAAGATAAAATAGGCTCCATCTCCTCTTTCTACTTCATAATTCCAAATTCCCTTGGCTACAGCTCCCTTTTTTTCCCCTATTTAATTTGATTCCATAAAGCAGTTCTGCGGTTCTTTTAGGAAATTATAAGCAACGGTAAAAAACTGCTGTGCAAAAAATAAAAAATGATATTACAATTTATGGCTTGTACATAGCATCTTTAAGATTAAGAACATTCACACAAAGAGATTTTGTTAAGAGCTGCCAAGAACATTTATATAAGAGTCGTGTTCACAGTTTGCAAGTCAATCTGATAAGGCAGAGCAGCATTTAAAATTATAAAGTGTCAGCAAACAACTCTTAGATGAAGCTTTAGGACACCCCTTGTATATATCATGCCCAGTCTCACCCTATCTGAACACACCTCAGGCTCAATAGTGTGGCATGTCATTGCAGAGATGAATGAAATCAATAATAGTGATGATAATACCACTTAGATTTAAACCAAGTTTAGAAATAGCCTACTCATGTAATCATAAATCTCTGCAGAAGCTAATTCACTCTTCTGCTTATGGGAAGGCAAAATATATATGGAAAGTCTGTCTACAGACTGTGAACATAGCAAAAAGACTGCCTTCTCTCTTTGAAAATAATTTAGTGCACTGTGCATACTTACAAGATTAATTTTTTAATATATATATATCTGAGTTATTATCTCAGCATTATTAATGACTACTAGTTTACCTTGCAAGTAGAGTTTACAATGGGGAAAACAGTAAAATAGCATGCAAATAGAAAAATGTCTTCAATAATGACAAGCAGACTAAATTATCAGAAGGTGTGAAAACCTTCATACTCTTCACTGTGTCCAGTTCTGGGCCCCACAGTACAAGAGGGATGTGGAGCTGCTGGAGAGAGTCCAGCGCAGGGCGACTAG
>JAUBNY010000048.1:8207705-8271100 GCA_032275445.1 Crypturellus soui | reverse complement strand
CAAGACCCGCTTGGATGCAGTCCTGTGCCAGGTGCTCTAGGTGGCCCTGCGTGTGCAGAGGGGTTGGACTAGATGACCTCTAGAGGCCCCTTCCAACCTTAGGCATTCTGTGATTCTGTGATTCTATGATTCACCCTTACTGAATTTTTTCTTACTTTGACTTAGCAAATCTACTTTGAACTAGTTATTTTTGATACTGAAATTTAAAAAATAAAAATGTCTGCCTTACATAGCTTTGAATTATGGTGCTATTAGGTGCTATTATGCTATTATGGTGCTATTAGGTCTGTCTCTTGACAGACCTGCTTAGTACCCTCTTATGATGCCTTCATTCCTTTCAGTATGGTTACGTCTGTGTCTTCAGACACCTTGGCTACAGAATTATCCAAATATTTGTGGTTTTAGAAGGAGCTCTATAGGCCAACTAAACCTCCAAATGTTTAAAATTATTTAGATTAATGAAAGGCAGGTGGTAGAGTTATGTTCAGGTAAAAATAAGTCAATTAGAAGTAGTTGTAAGTAGAGGCAAAAACTGTGTGAAACCTTAAGTACTTTGGGATCCAAGTGATCCAATGGGATCCAAGTATCCAAGTGAATGGATAAACAACATTTTAAAAAATAGTAAAATCAAGGCTGAACAGCAAAACAGCCTATCTTTTACAATATCTAAAAATCAAGGGTGACAGATTGTATTATGGTAAAGAAATATCAATATCTTGAGATGGAAGAAACTTAGAGGCTAGAGTCATTTATGTCAAAGATTCCGGGGAGGGTACTGGCTCCTTAAGGAGTAGCTCTGAAATAGTTCCTGTAATTGGTTTTAAGCTAATCCAGTGTGCGTGACCAACTGGAATGTCATACATTACTAACCATGATGAGAGGATATGAGAAGTCTGATAAATACGAAGAGTCTAATATGCCTGTTCTCTGATAATGGAGTTGGACTAAAATTGCTCACTGTATGTTTGTTTCTTTGAGAATTAAATTGTACAGATGAAGGAGTCGAGTTTGACACATTACAGAACTTCTACAAATCTGCAACAAATCTAATGTGAAACACAAATGAGTACTGCAGGCAGGATATTCATTCTGAGTGATAGTGTTCCTGTCTAAGAAATGATCGAATTGGATTATTTTACCTCTCCAGAGCCCTCTCAAACTAAATCGTTACCTGAGGTTAATAAATCTTGATTAGTTTGTCTTCCTCAAAAAAACAGCTTCATCATTTCCTTTTAACTCAGTGACCAGCTAGCATCTGTCCAAGATACCTTTTAAATCTATTTTATCTCCAATTTTAACTTAGTAGAAATAACCTAGTTAAAGATGATAAAGTTACTTTTCCACACATATTTCTCAGTCTAGTGTATGTCACATTTCTTACTGTAAAAGTCTGAGATGATTTGAAATAGAAAATTATTATATGTACTCTGCAGCTTTAGACAGTCAGCCTGAATGCTTTTCTGATTTGAATGCTCACCTAATCAAGCTTCACTGCTGATCAGTGCAACTTTGTACATTTTAATAAGTGTTTTAGTACTTGACAATCTGTTCATTTTGGTTTATGATTAGAAGAAGATTAATATTAATTCCTATTCATTGTGATGTTCATTATTTCACAAGGGAAAAAAAGAATTTGAAGATGAAAAGTTCAGAATTTAAATAGAGGAAAACTTTAAATTTTAATATTAAAATGTTTTGATTTAACTACAGAAATTTAATTGCTGGAAAAAATCCTAGCGTTCACTGTTTCAGAAAGCCTGTTAAATATTCCAGCTCAACAATTTTAGCTGTGTAATGAGATTGGAAATTTTGAATGAAGAGATTCCTACATATCTCTGCTCCTATTTCTTTGAAGTTCAGTGAATCAAGCCAGTTCTTTTCTTCTTAGTACAAGAAACTGTTCTAGGGAATTCTGCAGAAAAAAAAATTATTCTGATAAAATGTTATGTGCTTTCAATCTTTTATGATCTTCTGCAACAGTCTCTAAAATGTGTGGAGCATTTGAGAAGCAAGGCACATAGAGTTGAATTAACCTAGAAGATAGATAGAGCAGACAAATTTGTGCTGTTGCACCTAACAACAAGATATAATTCCACATGCAATAGATAAGATTCTACAGGGAAAGACACAAAATTATCTAATACTATAAATATTTTAAATGGCATGTCAATGTTAGCTGTATTAGCCTAGAAGTTAATATATCTTATGTAGACTTCTTCAGAAACCAAGAAGGCCAAATTCTGGCTACAAATTCTGGATTAAATTCTAATTCTGCCTGGTCTTATACCCATTGTTGAATTAATAGAACTTTCTGTTACATAAATGAAGGAGGAATTTGACTAGTAACATTGACAAAAGAACATTAAAGATTTCTTTGTAAGCGAGATAAAGTTTTTTAGTTTCTTATACAAAGACTTGTTTTTTAGAGTACCTTTTAATTCTTAAGACAACCTGGTTAAGTGACAAACACCTTTCTGTGGTAATATATCACAACAACTCAAATTGCTTTCTCAGGTAAAGCAGGTTTTATACTGATACCCCTCTTGGAAATCATCACTTTATATCATAGGTTTAATTTCAGATTTTCTAAAGTCTCTCAAATTTGATAGATGGAGTTCTGTCTATAATGAAGACATATAAATGTAGATGTTAGTGTGTGTATTGACACATTGTAATTGATGAAGATCAACCAAATGAAACTTACAGAACTACCCTGGTACCCTGAATTGAGTTTGTTGTGACTGGTCAGCTAAATATTTTGACTAAAGTGCCTGAACTGTTTAGGATCTTAACTGCATTATTTAAGCATTTAACTAGCAATAGTGCCATCCCAGACGCATTTGGGCATGAGGTGTTTTCGTAGCTCATGGGACCTACAGGAGATCTGGGTCTTTCTGAAGGGGCAATCCGCACAGTTCATGCGACACTGGATATCTATTCCTGGACAACTGCCTCAAATTCTATTTCTCTGTTAACTTTAAGGAAGCTCTGTCACAAGCTCATTTTGTAGGCACATATGTTTAGTTTACTTAAGCTGGAGCAGAATTCCCAGACATATCCTTCATATGAAGTAAGGGCCAGAGAGATGAACCTGAAGGAAACTTTAAGAATATATGGATCATGGTGCAAGATTTAAAAGCTGGAATCTTTCTAGGTCATTGTTATTACCTTCTGAACATAAATAAGTGTGTACAACAGGGATGTGTTAGAGGGAAGCAGAAAGCTGCAATATGGAAAGAAATGAAACATATTGTGCACAAGCTCTCTCTCTGTGTATATATGTTTATGTAAATTTTTTAAGCTTAATTTTACTTTTTTCAAGACTCAAGGAAGAGAGGAAGCAAAAAGAATTGCATAAGGCAAATATGAGCAGAAGAAAGCAAAACATTATAAGGTTCTAATATATATATGTATATTTATCTCAACAAGAGTTGTCTGAAAGGAGAAAGTCAATAAGAAAAAGGAATGTTCAAATGATCAACTGACATTAACGTAACCTCTGAAAGAGCACTGCAATCTTGTATCATCAGAGCATTCTCATTCTGAGACACTGCTTGTGTGTCTCCTGCCCTGATTCCCACACTCCACCATCCATAAGCAGATATAATGACCAAGTAGTTAAGTAAGTACATCAATTTTGATTCTGAAAACTATTTATCTAGAAAAATACCGGAGTTTCCTGTAGTTATCCATACTGAGCTTGGAAGGAAATGAAATTTCTCCTTAGGTTTGTGCCCACCATACATTGCCCTATAGATGCTTCAGAACGATGAAGAGGTGTCAAGAAAGATAGAAAAACACACACCAAAAATTGTTTGAAAAGGTCAAAATGTCAAGGAATTTTTCTTGGCAGATCAGCTATAAACATGAATGAATACTTGTGAAAGGGCGAGGAATAACCTTTCTGGTTGTTAGCTTACTCACTTTAACAGTGATAGTTTTGAGAAGACATGAGCCTCAGAGAAATCTGTACTTTTTTGTTTTCTAACCTTATGGGAGACTCAAAATAATTCAAATTTTGTCCTAACAATATTACACAAGCTTCACAAATCTACAAAAGCTTACATATTTCTATTTCAACCTGCCAAATTTTGTTCTAAAGTTTCTTTCCATTAAAATTCTCAACCTCCAGATGTTCTGTGAAGATTTTTGTGGTGTATATTTTCAAGTGATTGACAGCCCAATTTATCAGAACTGTTATAAATCCTCAGGAGTGAAGTGCGACACTTGGTCAGCAGTCTGTTCTTGAAGTATAAATGAAGTTCCAAAAGTATAAGCAAAATCAGTAAGTACTTTGTTTTAATTCCTTTAACATATCATTTAAACAATGATTACCTGCATTTAACAGTATTTATGACAAAGCAACATTTCATCAATTTCAATTTTCAGGAATAATTTTATGCATCTCCTGTTCCATAGAACTGAACTGTCTGGGAAATTGAAATTTATGTTTACCTAGAAAGAAAATGATAGAAAATATCCCTCAGGTCATTATGATTACTTGTTTTTAGCCCACTGTCAATTTCACTACTAAGTGATACTTAAAAAGCTATAGCGTGAATGGTTTGAGCGGTGACATTCACTTTTACCTAGATATTCTTTGAAAAAAACAGTGTATTGGATAAAGGCAGTAAGACAGTCTCTTTCAAGCCATTACTGATGAGCCTTGTATCTCATTTGATCAGAACAGATTTTGTGTCCACATAACATTTTTTCTTTTATTGTGTCAGCTTGCTTATTAATCAGACCTCAGCATATTTTGTCACAGACAAAACTTACGCCATAGTTTCTTTTACAAAGAGGCACTGATGTGAAGGATTCTTTTCCCGCTTTGTGTTAGATATCCTCCTGTTGAAAGTGATACCTTTAAGCTTGGCCAGGAAATGTGCCTTTTGACTTCACACTATTGTGAAATAACCTCGTCATTACAATGAACAGCCTGTGCAGCTGTGCTCAGGTGCCAGTGCGGAGTGACCTGTACTTCCTTTGGCAGTCAGAACAATAAAGAGAGAAAATAGATAACAGGCAGAACGCTGCAGATAACCAAGGCAAAGCATTGCAAAGGGAATTGTTTTTGGCAATGATAATCTTTTCCCTTGATTTAATAGCCAAAATATGGCTAAAATTTTCCACCACCTTCTCATAAATTCAATGGAAAGTGACGTGTGAGCTATTGGTGCAGAACATAGGGTGAACCTTTCCAGATCTCTCTGGAGACATCAGAGGTGTTACTCTTCTGCAATATAAATATTGCACTCACCCCAATTAAAGAAATATTTAGAAAATAAGTAATGGTAAAAATTTATGTCAGTAGCTTTAATGAGGGTGAATGTAGAACATGTTACACTATTATATTGTTCCCTAGCAACAGCTTTGATTTCTTTTTTAAATGGATTGTCATAGAAAGAAAGGAGTAAAAAAAGTTGCAAGTTCTCCAAAGCATTTAGTGAAGTCAGACAGCTCCTTTTATTCTAACAGATCAGTTCTCAAATGACCCAAACCTTTCTATTACATTGTACCAAGATCTAAAACGTAGGATGATGATATCTGCAAGAAAATAGGGTTTACTAGGTAATGCTTATGACAGATATTTAGGTGTATAGTATTACTTACCATGTGTTTTCCTCATACTTTGCAGTGTAATTGGAGGAGGAATAACTCAAGTAAGTGTGATATCATGCTCCATAAAAGCAAGTACAATACGGAACTAATGCATCACCATATGATCAATACTGAGACTCTTGTAATACACTCTTGTAATATTTGTTTGGAGGTTCATTCACTTGTTTTGGAGTTGTTTTTGTAATTTGCTTGAGAAAGGGTTAAACCTGTATTGTTTGTCTGATGTCTAAACACTCGTGGACAAATAAATTGATCATGGACATGGAGCAGAAAAAAAATGTTAGGAAGTTCAGTAGTGACTGTTGTCTGTGAGTGATGAGATAATAGAAAATACTGATTGTCATGGGGAAAACATTAAAAAATGGAAAAGATTGGCTATGGTAAAAATGATTTTTATGCAGAGAGTTATAAAATTTCCATTTGTAAAAACCAAACGGATGAGGAAAGAAGTGTGCTCAGAGAACCAGTTGATTTCAACATATCAACATGGGAATCCTGGTCTCTCTGAAAGAATGAATGAAGACCTTTAGGGTTTACTGCTGTTTAGAAAAACTATTAAGTTGCTATGTGCTACAGAGACAACCCTGATTAGCTCTGATTAGCATCAATATCAAGGTGGGGTTTAGTTTACAGTTTCTGGCATAAGATTTTCCATAATTATGAGAGAAAGAAAATCTTGTATAGAAGTAATGAAAAACAAAGTAAGCTACTATTCCATTTTTTTTCAGGGAAACATAAAGAGGAAATTATATGCCCTAAATTAACAGTTGTTTTGCAATAATATTTTATACAAATTTTCTTCAATGGAAAATAGTAATAAGGCTGAGAGCATGGATAAGTATGTTGCCTGGCTGGGTGCCAGCTGCACAAGAAAAATGTCATAGGAATCCTTTAATAACTTCAGCTTATATATTGTTTTCATACTTTCTGTAGTGCCCTAGGTAATGCTTATGATATAATTGTAATATACTGAGTGCAACTGAGTTTAGCTGGCTTCCTGCACACAAATGATAGGTAAAGATTCAGTCATAAGCAAGAAGGCATAAAATGCAGGAGAAATTCACAGTGTTCTATCCTACTTCCAAGAATACAGAATAGTCAAGAAAAGTGAGAGCTTTTACAACGCAGGAGATGAAAGAAGATATTTACCATGTATTTTCCTCATAAAGAAAACGGTGTCAAATTGTAGTGAAAGATGGAGAGAAAAAAAATCTCATTTTTTTGTCTGAAAATATTTTTATTCTGAACTTGCACGCATACTTGAATGCTGCTGTGATATGTACTAAAAGTACATCTGAATGTACCTGACATCTGAATTCTCATTTAATTCCTCCTAGGGATTCATTAGTTATTTCTAATTCAATTACATCTTCATTAGAAATAGTTTTCTACTATTCTGAACAGACCTGTATATTTTCAATTTATTTCTATTCTTGTGCCATTGGACAAATCCAATATGCCCTGAGTCATCTTCCACCTGAGAAGGGAAGAGATGTGACCTCTCACTTCATCTTCTCAGCCAAAGCACATGTTTTATTCATAAAACACATTATACATTTTCTACCAAAGAAACAAAAAACACCTGGAAGTTGGTTGGAAGATGATTGAAAATATACAGAATCATAGAAAATATGTCTGGAAGAGATCTTAATTTTTTTCTGACTCTTTCCAGGATTGGCTATCCTCTCTCATGAACATTTGGTTTGTCTAATTGACTGTTAAAAAGATCTCTCCTGATAGTGATTTAAAACTTACCTAGAATTATATAGTATTAAATGTTTTAATTTATTATTTAACTCAGATGTGTAATTTAAGGCTTGTTTCATAGCTTTTAAGATTGTAATTCTATCAGATGCCAAGAACATTAAATTTCTTTCTTTCGCTAAGCTAATTTTACACACTGGAAGAAAGTTAGGATACGAAAATGAGAGACAGTGTGTTAGGGGAGAGTTAGTCCGTGTTATTCTGCTTCATATAGCCTTTATGGTGCAGTTCATATTGTCCAATGTTGGTTCAGAAAGGTAGGTTAGGTAGGCCTTAGGCCAAATCACTTCAGTGTTATATCTTCTTTCAAACCTCTCAAGACACTTCCTTTTGTCCTTTCCCCACATGAGACAATTTTAAAACTTCTTCCTATTCAGTTTTTTTCTTGACATTTCATCATTCCTATTATTTGTCTTGTTTAATATTATAATCATTTCATTATTTTGAATAACAGCAATGATATTGGTCCAAATCATTAGATATGTGACTCCAATTTCATAATGAACTGTAAATTATCGGTATTTTATGATGTATCAGGATATTCTTCATTAAATCAATTTCCCATCCAACTTAAAGTGGTATTTAGCCATAATATGTGTCTCTACCTTGCTTGTGAAATTACCAGGTGAGATAGATAGAGCCAAAAAATTATGGAGGTATATATGGTATATATGTCTTACCCCTTTCATCAAAGATTGTTTACCTGTCACTGAAGGAAATGAAATTGTCTGGTTTGGTCTTATCATGTGCCAAAATTATTATATGAGTGGATTCATTGCCCCTGGCCAGCAGAACTTGAATTCTGCATACCTATCTGAGGAGAGGCTTTTGTTCAGATCTCTATAAAGTTTCAGTAATTACTCTAACCTAATTTTCATTAATGTTTTTCCTTCTTTTTTTTTTGTTTAAATACTTGAGTTTATTAGAATAATAATTGCCCCCAGAATCTAAAGAAAATAAAACCATAAAACTACCTTTTTACAAACCGTGTTTTTGTGCATGGTTTCATGTCACAGTAAAAGACAAAAAAAAAATCTCACTTTGAACAAGTATCTTGTAAATATCATTTTAATTGCTAGAATAGACCAAACTTTGCAGTGCAGATGGCTTATTATTCCTTCTATTATAGGAAACAAGAAATTTACAAAATTTAAATGCACCTAGTGCTCCCAAATGTTGTGTTTTTCTTATTAAAAAGTATTTTTATAATAAAGAAAATGACAAACTCTATAGATTCTTTGTGTAGACAGGTACTTGTTATATTAAGAGGTAAAATTATTTGCCATATTACCATTAAGATCCGATCCTTTAAAAAATAAATTTGTGTTATCTACCTTTCAGAAACAATGGTTATATTTTGTAAGGAAAGTTAAAATATTATGCATTATTCTTTGTTAGTTCTGAAATGGGACTTATTTGTATAATAAATTGTCAATAATAATTCCGAATATGCCAAATTGTTCTTTATTAGAAGAAATATCAATCTATATTTTTTTCATGATTCCTTATTATAATATCAGTAAGTTTACCAGAGTACATGCAGGTAAAACATATGATTGACTGAAAACAGATTTCTGCAAACAACCAAAAATATCACTGGAATTTTAAATAGAGGAAGTCAGAAGAACATATTTACTTTAGATACAAGAAGTAAGATGGCAATTTCCCATATTTTCCTCTATACACATCCTTCTTATCTACAATCGGCTTCCTTTTCAGCTGCCCTTTTCTGAATACTGAGGTAGATAGGAGCTAGACTCAGCCTAAAGGCTCTGGTACATAAGCTCTAAATAGGCAAAAATATACCCAAACTTATCTTGATATGTTTCAGATCAGGTTAAAGCAGGTTTCAGGTTAAAGATAGGTGCATCTGGTTCAGGTAAGTGCCAGCCCTTTGTTCTAAGATATTCTTGTAACGACTGTCGCTTTGCTACTGTCAGAGGTTTTATTTCCCAAATTCTTCCTGGAATCAGAAGTGTCGATGCTTTAATGATAGAAAATGGCTTCTAACCACACTTAACTACTTGAACAAGCTCTTGTAGGTAATTGTTATGTCAGAATTATCTCCCGGCATTTTGCAGAATTGGGTGTATTAAGGGTCAAGATGGAACAACTGCTTGTCTTAAGCAAATTTTTTTTAGCAGCTTTGACCTCAAGATGTTCTACTTGACTCTGAAGGACAATGATTTGCCCTTTTGCAGGTTCCTTTTATGTCATCTTATGGAGAAAAATAGAACTGTGTTCCTTGCCTTGTGCATTTACCTGTTGTCGAAGTAAATGTTGTCTCTTATAAGGTAAGAGGCTGTTCAGAATGACCTAATAATTCAGATGCATTAGGTTTCAGCACTTGAGATATCTATATTTTTCAAAAAAAAAAGAAACTGAAGACCTCAGCTATGATTTTTCTTAGATGTTCTGGCTCAGCTATTTCAAAATTCTTTTAAAAGCCACAGTCACAATTTGCCGATGAAAAGGCTTGAGCAAATCAAGTAACTTAAGAACTTTTTGTTGTTTGTAAGAGTCAGCTCATGAAATGTTTGGCATTTTCCATCATTAATCATAATTATTTACACCTGCCTCATAATTTGTTTAACTGTAACTGAAAAAAAAATGCAACAGTGAAGAAATTTGTGGTTGGTAGAGAGTTTTGACTTGCTTTAATTATCCTGCTGTGTGAATGAAAGAGCTGTCTAGCAGACTATTTCTTTATTTATTACAAAAATACTAAATACAGTGAATGAAATATAATGTTCAGAGATATGTTTCCACTTTGGAAACTCTTGCTTTTAAATCTTTCTTTATTGTTTCAGTCCAGGACAACTCCTTTAAGGTTTTGGGTCAGGTTCAGATTTCAGTTTGAAGTATTCTGTCTTCCCAGGGCTGACCTTTCATTGTTTTTTTGGAGGCCTTAGATTTCTTGTCATCATTTAATTGTCTTACTTTCTCATGCTTTACGATTTCCTCTTCCTTATGTTCAGTATCCCTAGCCTTTTTCTCAATATATATCCTGAATGTTCCATCTATCTGTATTATAATTTCCTCTGGTTAAATGTATTTTTTTTTGATTTTATATTTTTCCAATTCCCTTTGCCTCCCTAAAATTTAATTGCACTGTATTAGGATTCTTACCATTCCTTATCCTAGTCCAATATATTTGTAACATCTCTTATAAACCCTACACATCCTGTACATTTCTTTTGTTGCTGATTCAGTTGTCTGTTGGCAGTGGCCAATATATATGTTGGTATAATTGGTGCTAAATATGTTGTTCCATAATTTGGTTCAGTGGTTCCTACCTGTTTAGCCAATACTTGTTTCATTATTTCATTGTCCTTTTGTTTCTTTGTTTCACTTTAGTCCACTAGTGAGTAACTGACTGAGTCAATCCTTCCCAGGAAAAAGAAAACAAAGCAAATGCTTGCCTTGCAATCCGACACTCTTTGGAAATGCTTGTTTTTTTCTCTATTCTCCAGTAGCTCTTTCAGAACTTCTGATGCATCAGCAGTGGGATTACACAAGCAGGAGTTGCTCAATTATAGACAGCTCCAGCTGTATAAATACGGACATTGGAAAATCTTATCTGCAAACACTTGTTATTGATTACAACAGAAAAGATAAGTTTGACTATCAATAATTCAGAGGAGTGGCGATGGAGATCTGACTTCACCCCCTGGATTTCCATATGGATTTTCAGGTTGCAACTTGCCATGAAATGGGTTATATAGAGAGGCAGCTATATCTTTGCATCCCACAGTAACTCTTGAGAGTTGCTTTCATGCAGAAATGCACGGTTTCCTTGTAGAGGGGCAGAAAAGAAATGCATACTGCTCTTGAGGCTTTTTATTTTACCAGACTTTTTATCACTTTTGTGTATACATACTTGCTTCCACTTCAACACAGTTATGGTTTTAGCCCAACAATTTCAGGATTTGTTTAAAGATTATAGTCCAGTAACATTGCCAAATAATAAGAGTTTCTTCCTGAGCATTCTGTGCAAATAAGCACTTTACAGCCAGGTTAACAGCACTAAATACACCTGCTGATATTTGCCTTGCTTTTATCCAGCCTGGAAATGATTGTTTTCTTGCCATTTGACATAGCACAATAATAAGCACTGACTGCTGCCATATAAACATGAGGGGCGGGTGCTCTTTATTATCTCCTCTTACTTTTACAGAGCCATTTTGCTGTGTTTGTATGGGTTAAGTGAGAGGGCTCTAAGGAGGTGACCTGCAAGGACTGCAAGGTACTATTTGGTCATCAAATACACTTAGTGGTGATTCTGAATGCACAGCAGTACTGCGTAAAATTATCGGGAAGCAATAACCGAGAGAGAAACTTAGCTAGTTTGAAGAGTTTCTTATTCACTGCCTGGGGGCTGTGCAGAAGAATTCTGCCTCTTACCAAGTGCCCTTTCTGAGTAGCAAAATGAGACCATGAGCTACTTTTCCCTAGCAAAATTACTAAAGACAACTAAACTTTTCAAAGTTTTTTTTTTTAATCTACCTTAATTCATATCAAGTCTAAACACATAGTTTAATTGCCTAGCTTAATTGTATTTTAAAAATCAGTGCCGTCATTTCAGTAACTGTATGCTCATTTTGCATCAATTGAAAAATCTTTAAAAGGCCAAGGGAAGTAATTACTGCTTAATAACCTCAGATGAGGCCAGCAGGACTAGGGAAGGTATCAGAACAGCAGGGATAAAGCTAAATGTCTTCACCCTGCTTATTGCCACAATAAGAGGTTTGTGAACAAGTTTTGCGTTACAAAGACTTTGCTGCTTAGAAAAAAATAAGCAAGAAAACAGTACTTTGCAACTACCCTTTTTTTCATAAATCAAGTCAGAGGGGACAAAAATAAAGACAAGGCATATTTCACACAGTTTGTCATTTGAGATAAATTAGGATAGATAGAACAAAAGGGGAAACAGAGCTGGGTATCCTAAGTCAATCTAAGTAAAGCAATAACGTAATCACGCTTATGGACCTGCTTATAAATATGATATACAAAGGGTTGTCTTCATATCCATGACGGATCCAGGTCAGGAAGGTGATATTCATCATTCCTCATTTTAGCAATCTAAAGTACGAGCACCAGCCTAAGAGTCACCCAAGTTTTCTCAATGGAAAAGACAGGAACCTGCACAACATAATTTATGGTGTGCAATTACTTTAGATGTGGCACAAATCGTCTTCCAGGGGTATCACTGACAGCACTCAGAGAGTGGCTTAAAGCAGATGTCTGCTTTTAAATGGGAGATTGCTATAAGAAGTGAATCGCAGGTTTAATTTGAGGTTCAGTTACTTCTAACCTGAGTAACGCCCATTTTACGACAAACATTAATGCAAACATTTTCATGCAGATAGCATGAAAATCAACAATCTCCTTCTTACAGCATGGAATTATAAAACCTTTGACACCAAAGGCTACACAGTTTGAATTTATAATTGTATGTAAATGGTTAATGGCTTAGCTAAAGAACCAGAGTATAGAGACAAAAGATTAAACAATGTATATGTCTAAAACAACGCAAAATTAAAGGTTTTAAAAAACATTGAATATAGAAGAAAAAAGAACAGAATAAGACTGAATGTATGAAGCTATGAGGGAAAAAATGGTAAACATTGTAATATTTCTATATCAGTTTCCCTTCTTTTCTTTTTCTTCTGCTCTTCCTCCCATCCATATCAGTTTTTATAACTGCCAATAACATCCTTGAGCTTTTGTGTTATTAGGGGACTGCCAGGAGACAGGAATCCTAGCCATGCCTCCTGTTTTTTTTTTTTTTTAATCAGGCTGTGTTGCTTCAGAGAAAAAGCATAATCTGCCTAATCACTCTACCAAGAATAGTCTTCTACAACTGAGAAACTATTCCTATAGTACAGGAGATGACGGGTGGAAAGAATAACGTGTAGTTATTTCATTAGAACATGATGAAGTACAATGGAGTTCCAGTCAAATTTTGTTATTTTGCATGGATACATTATTTTGTACGCAAACAGTAACAGTGTGTAGTATCATTTGCAAAATTTCAGTGTTATCTATATACACAGAAACATGTTACTTCCTGTTTCAAATTAATAGTTTTCAGACATCATTTTAAACAGTAAATGCATAGGCATATGAATATCTTTCTAGAAATTGACCAGCTCTCTATGATGCATGAGTACCATTTTCTGAAAGAAAAAGTATATATAATTAAAAAGAGAAAGCACAAGAGAGAGATAGACTGTGTAGAAACCTTTGCAATATAAGGTATTTTATTTTAATTTTATATTTTCTATTATCACAAACAAACTTCCCTCTGTCCTTATCTCAGACCTGATTCTGACATTGACATTACAATTGTGCCTTCGTGCAGATTATACACCTTCTAAAGAGCAAATATACAATAAGTGATAAAATTACAGTAAATTGACTCATCCTCTTTTCTTTCAGTCTTTTCATATATCCTAGTAGAATCCTTAATGTGCGCATTAATAAAGCAAAAGTTAGAATATTTATATTGCTAATTACACTAAAAATAGGTATCTTATAAAAGGTTATTTTGACTGTAATTTTATCTAGTGTAACTGTATGAATTGAATTAGAGTTTCTGCAGACAGTATACAAGTAGTTTCTTTTATCTCAGGTATAATTAATCCTTGGGGTATTAAGTTCTGTATATATTGTAATGTGTCAGCTAAGAAGTGCCTAGGTGACAGAAGATTTAAAGTGAGGGCATTCTTCTCCTTTTTTTAGCTCTCAACTTAATAAACTTGCTTTTTACAGAATAAGTTCATTTTACAAGGATTGTAATTCTTGTCATGCTGTATTCCAATAATCAGCCTCAACTAATGACTGTAATATTCTGCACTGTTTCCAGAACTTAACTATATACTTGCTGTCTTTGAACCAAGTATAACCTTTCACTTATGTACAGATTATACTTGGTTAAGTGATTACATGGCTTCTGGGAGAGTCAGAATAGGCATATGCTGAGGAGCCCTACAGATCCTGGTTAAGTGAAGAAAAAGAGATTAGTACACAGATGATTTTTTTACATCTCTAAATTGTAATCTCTCTCTGAATTACATAGTAATGTAAGAATTTCTGAGTATGAATTTCTCACTTCACTGTTCTTTGAAATGTTCTCATGCAAAATAAAACCTTTTGAGTTTGACTTTCACAGACCTGAATAATCTTCTCTAAAGAGCTTATTATATTTAAAACATTCTCAGCTGGAATTACATTTAAATGAAGATCTTTCATCTTGAAGTGTGATGCTAGAAGCATGATATACACAGTTTTTGTTATTACAAAAAAGGAAGCAGTAAATGAAATGAATGTAAAGGATTTTATGTAATTATTGATTGCTATTTGCGTTGTGGTAATCACTTCAGACATGTATATATTGTACATACAGCCACTACCTCAAAAGAGTGTGTAATTTATGTTAGATGAGGCAAGAGGCAACAGATGAATGCAAAATGACAGTGAAGCACAAGCAAGAAGCGGTATAATATGGGTCAGCATGACAGGTAGAGGTTTCAGCTGCCTGATTTTAAAGCTTCATGTTGAAGAAATCAAATAGAAGCTCTATATGATTATTAAGCACCCGGTGGATCTTTTTACTAGAATGTTCAATAGCCTATGGTTTGAGAACATCAGTCAGTGGTAAAGATCCTAAAAAGAATACAAAAGAAATAAACATTAAAAAGTTCTTTTATCTATATTTGTATCCTTTTCATTTCTTATTATATTGCTTTCCATTCCCAGAAAAGTATTTCTCAATGATCCCAAGCTAATCAACAATGGAACAAAGGAGTCAAAGTTAGTGTCAGTTTTAAAATATTGGACCAACGATTGCAAATATTACTGTCAAGGCTGGATTTAGATGAGTGTAGTTTAAAGAAAGAATAATATGTGCTGCTTATATGATACAGTTCATTTAATTAACATGGTGTTGATACAGTATACTTTTTGAAATCTGTGTGCTGAGAACCGTGTTCCAGCTATTTGACCTTAAAATTTTAGCTTTGCTCTGAGCATAAAAACCACAGATCTTCAAAGGCACCCAAACTTCACCTAGATTTCATTTAAACCTCTGCTTCTTCATATGACTTCAGCTCTTGAGGAGCCTCCTGCTTGAGGAGCAAACATATCTCTAAAGCGCTAGCAAAATGGTCCCTAAAAGGAGTCATAGAGATTTAATGACCCATCTAATGGCTTCAGCTTGATATTTCCCTTGTATAATTGGCACAGTAGGGAGCTTGATCTGCCATTTCTGAAGATGAATGGCCTTAAAATAAACACTTAGAGATTTGTGCATTCCAGGGTAGATAAAATAATGTTCAAAGAAAGGTCTACTGAAGCCAGTAGCAGTCATGCACTCTACACATCTGAGAGCTGTGCTGCCTGTTTAGGAGCTATAAGCTGCATTTCAGCTTACTTCAGAAAATAAGTCTCAACATATTTCTGCATTACTGCTTGCCATCATTACTTTAGAAAAGAATGACTTACAGGTGAGTTCACTTGTGGGTGGAATATTGGTAATGCTTTTTATACTCCCAGGTTAGTGTATCTTCAACGTCATATGCACTTTTAATTTTTCCTGTTTCTGTGCACATTTTCTCTACTTAGATTCAAGCATAAGCATTGCTATTACCTAGCAGAAGGTCAGAAGGATCATACGTACAGGAACCTGATTTATGAGTTGTTGACTCTCTTTGGGTTTTTTTTTTTTGCTCTACTAACGAGCATTACATTTACTACTATTATCAGTTCTTTCTCTAAAGTAAGGTGTCTACAGTTTACTACTGTGAACAAGGAAGTTTTCTGCTTTATAATGATAGATTTTATTTCTTTTAGATATAGAGGACATTCAAGACAAGTTCCAATGCAAGATTTAAGTACCAAAAGAAAAACGTGAGTGTAGTTTTGGCTGATGAGGGGGAACTGTGATTCTAAATTCCTGACTCACCTCCTAAACTAGAGACACTTAATCTCTATAAGCTCTTTGACTTTTGATGTTAAATCTCTTTAGGTACCTTTTAAGTCACTGCACGTGCCCAGAACTGCCTTATATTTGGCAGGCTTATAAAGTTCAGCACTTAGATCATGTCTGAGCTCAGATTAGATTGAAAAACTAGGAGGAGTAAGCTCTGAATCACTCCGGAAGCTCATTCATTAAATACTTGCCGAGGCTGCTTAACAAAATAGGGCCACTCTCCTCACACATTGCAAACCTCAAGTAGGGAGTTTTAGACCACACTAGAAAAGATATGAGACTTTTCCTTGGTTCAAACATAGTATGTTGTAGGTTGGCATACCATGGGTAGGTTTGGTACCTACCAAACAGGCTGAACTCAAATTCAGTCCCATTCTTTTCCTCAGAGCTTTGATATGCACCTTCCACCTTCAAAAAGCATGTCCTCATCATCTGGTTATAGCCTAGTGAAGTATGGGAAGACAATATGCATGTCTCTCTTGAAGATGCTTCTCCCCAGGCAGAGGGAAAGTCAGGATATATTGAACCAGAGAGGAAGAACAAGGCAAATGTAAATTTGTAGCCTGGTGTGTAGCCTAGAAGACCTTATAAGAGCTTTGTTCTGACTCAGGCTACCAAGACTTTTTCATATTTAATGTGAGACGATTCCTACGTGAAATCCTACATGAAATTTTTTGGAGCTGCTCTAAGGTTTTTATTATATCTCAGGATCACATGGTAGTTTCCTTCTTTGTGTGCCTCTACTGCTGTCACTGTTATCTATCAGAAAACAATTTGTCAACTGCTCATAAGTCATGAAACATAAAACAGACTTTAACTAACTTTCACAAAGATCCTAGGCATTTGATTCAGCACTTAGGGTGGTGTTAAAGGAGATCCATTTATTTTGTGTTCATTTGGGCCTACTTAGAAGCCCACAGACAAATTCTAATTTGATTAAAAATCATTTAAATAAGATGGTCAACAAAGAAGCTTTTCACTTTCCCGGACTCTCTGCATAGCACACACATATGAAAAAGGTGGATGCAATTACAGACAAAACATATAAATAAGTATAGTAAAATATGTATAAATTAACACATTTAGCTATAAGCCAGCTGATCACTGCAGTTTAATTACAGCATACACAATTTACATGCTTAGTTCTAAAGCCTTTAATAAATAAAATAATTTTTTAAATATATCTAATTAGGTAAATTATCTCTTCTGGTTTTGTTCCTTTTGGCTCCGGAATGAAAGCTTGTGGAAAAATAGCATGTTTTTATTCCTGAACTACATAGCTTGGTGTCCAATTGAGTTTCCAATACAAATTAAAGCAGTGCGATGTCTAGAACAAGTTTTATTGGTCTTAGTCTCTGGGATTTACATGCCCATGAGTTTAGGGTTTTGGAAATCTTCTTGTAAATACGCATATATCTGACAATAGCCACAAAAGTTTTATACCTATTCATTTCCCCAGTTTTGCCACCTGTAATGAAGCAAGAAAATAAATTATTTAGGACTGATATACTGATCGTTCTGTTTTTCAAGGAAAGGAAAAGTATTTTCTCCTTCTGCAGAACAGGTGCCTGGTTGTATTGAAACATCAGAAGATGACCGTGATGTGATCATCTGCCCTTCTGCAAAAGCTCAGTTGTCTTCAGACAGTCAAAAGGAAAACAATAGAGCCTAAAAGAGAAGTGAGCTGTGAAATCCATTCAGACATATCTCTGACACAAAAAGATAGATTGAATACTGCCACATATTTAATATTGTCTTCTTTTCTAGATGAGAAAATCTCCCTATCTGTACCTAGACCATTGCACACTTGGCTGAATATATATTTCAGATTTCATGTATTCACACTTACAAATGAATGCGTAGAATGATAACTTTCACTTTCATAAGGGTATTTTCATGCTGATCCTTTCGGATTTATCCAGACTCTTTGGTATCTGAGTAAGTCCTACTCAGTCTTCTATTGCATATGGAGAAAGAATTTCTTTATGAGAAAATCATGGTTTTAACAACACTCGCAACCAAGCAGTGAGTGCCTTTTCTTGATTTTCCTTTCCTTTTCTAGCCTTTAGGGATTTTATTCTTCTCTCTGAGTTTTACCACTTCCCTAATCTCCTGACTCAGACTCCAGAACTACTGACATGAATGGATCTTGTTGGTAATTTGCCAAATCACTTATTTTCAGGCTATCAGAAGAACATGTAGATAACTGGTTTCTAACTTCTCAGGACAAGAAAGCATGTAGCTGCTGTAAATGCTGTTAGCTTTATAGGAGACAGAAAGGATATTCTTGAAAGGATGGGAGAAGTCACAGCACTGTGCTGTCCAGTGTTGTCATTCTCTATTTCCCTTACCTCCATCTTCTATATCTACTGTTTTCTTTGTCTTGGCTAATAGAAAGCATCTACAGTAGCTGTACAGGATCATTTTTTTCCCATCCAATTTCAGTTAGACAGAATAGTGAGGGCAGGGTAAGCAGTATGTTCATAGGCAAGAAATGGCTTCTGTCTAAGGAAAGATTAAATGTGTTAGAGCTCCCAAATTTGAAAAAAAAAAAAAGTTAGAAAGTTATGACAGAAATCCATCAAATCATAAGTTCTATGGATAGGATGACTTGAAAAGTCATATATTTTAAACCTGCTAGCTAATCATTTCTTTGGGTATTCCTATACCTCTATTATAAGATGTAGCAATCTGAAAGAAGATATTTATTAAAAAAAAAAAAACAGACTTGTAAAGTGTTGCCATGGGTTATTATAGGCACACACACAAAAGCCTATAGATTTAAAATAGGCCTGGGCAAGTCAGAAGCACATAGCTGGATTTACCTTCTGACTTTGGAAGCACCTGAACAGCTGATCACAAGGAGCTGAAGGTAAGAACCACTTTGTATATGCCTATTTTATTTATTTTCCCTAAGGGTTCACCACTGGTCACTGCAGAGGATAGAAGAGTGCGTAAGATAAACTGACCCATTCTAGCAGTTTATTACAATATAGCCTTCCTATAATGACATTTTTTTCTTATATAAAACTGACTTGATTTTGGAAAGTCATTTCCATAGGGACAGCTTTAGATAACACTTTTTAAAAAGAGCCTTTTTTCTTTTTTTTGGTGTTGTTAGCAGAAGCATAATACATGATTGAGCTTTCAGACACTTCTGCTATGCACAAAAAGTCATACTAAGGAAATTAGAGGGAAAGTTTTTAATGGAGTAAGAATTTGATCTTTAATATATTATTATGTAAATTTTAAATATAAAATAATCCAGTAAAACATACAGCATGACAACTGTCTGATCATGGAATTCTGAAAGAAAAACAAAGAAAATTCACAACATATTGAAATCTTTGTGGCACAGCTCTGTTGCTCTTAGCAAACAACAGGAGTAAATGAATCTTTATGACAAGAACTCCATTTGTTTTTCCCATGACATATCTCAACAGTGGAAATAACTGAAGAATACCACTCCTTCCTTTGACTGGCATACATTTTAAATTCCTTGTTAAAACAGAATAATCATTTAAGTAGCATAAATGTTCCCATCTTCATATTTAAAGTTATTTTGAGCCTAAAATACTGTAGTATGTGCATCTATTTGATAAGGAAAGAGGTTGTAAAAACATCAAGAAATAGAATCAAGATAGGAAGAAACTTGTTAACTTGCCCATACTTCTTCACATTTGCATTACTGTAGGTGTTATAAGCACTAAAACACTAAGCTGGAAAATATAAGGCTTTCTCTATTTTATTTTTTCTAAAGGTTCTCTACGTTTAGAAAAAGGTAAAGAACCTATTTAATTTTTGTACTGATGTTTTTTTTCAATACATTTCAGTAACTTCAGTCACTTGCTTCTCAGGGAAAGAAAATGTTGTTTTGACTATATTAAAAAAAAAAAAAGTAGTGTAATTGAAAAGTATTTTTTGTTCCCAAATTTGAGTGGTCATCCTGGAAAATGATTGGCCTTTGCTATCTAGGGGTTATAGCTAAACCTTTATGCAAGAGTCTATGTCCTTTGAAGATCTCTGATATATGTTTAGCAGGCAGTTGTCAAAAGTCTGTTTGTTAGGTGGAAAAGAAAGCACCTGACCATTATGATTCTAAGCTTTGCTGTAAGGTGTGTGAACAACAGACTACAACAAAATTTGTACAAATGTAATGCTACCTTTCCTTAAAGATTGTAAGTTTGATATTAATCCATTTACATTTTCTGTTTTCATATATAATGTTAAAGCTTTTTATTTTCTTTTCCTGTAGTTTTCAAGTAATTATATGATTTTGGTTTCAAGGTGAGGATACCATGAAACAATCATTTTATTGAAATAAAATAAAACAAAAGATTAAAAGGGCACTCTCCTTAGGAGATAATTTCTGCAAAACTGTATATTTTCAACAGTTACCCTACTGAATTTTCTTGGAGAATCTTAGCATAGCCATCTGCAAAAGTAAAAAGCTAAAAATGGTAGCTGATTATGTTTACCAGAACAGTGTTCTAGTTAAAAACACTTTATAATACATTCTGAACTGACACAGCTCATGTCTGTACAGCACTGAAGAACTGAAATGTATTTAGTTAGTATAGGGATTAGCAGGTAAGGGCGTTTAACAGCCTTCAGAATCTGAGCCTATAATTAAAGTATGTATGTGTCTGTTTCTAAGATACTCATAGTGAGCAGCAATGCAGGACATACCTATGTAATTGTTCTGTAGGGTAATACAGTACACCAGATCATAGAAATGAGGCAGGATTGCAATACTTGACACTATTTTCACTTAGGTAATAAGATAAATTATATCATATGGAGAAATAACATAGCGTCTAGATGACTAAATTTTAGACATCTCAAGTTAGATAAGATATAAATTTTATTGCAAATTTTTGATTAAAACACTAAGTAAGACTGAATAATACCTGGATTTTACTTTATACTATTTCTGAAATGCAGATCAATGTCAACTGCAATAGTCTTTGTTTCCTGAAACAAACTGTCATTTGTTCTCTTTTCTGATTATTTATAAATTTCCAGTGATCACTTATCAGCTCCAAACAATTTTCTACAACATGATTTTTATCAAATATTTCCTATGTAAGAAATTTAAATTGTTACTTTCTGTCTTGTTTTATACTTATAGAGATGAGTAATCCAATAATGATATCTTCTAAACCCTTTTTTACTCTATAGTCTCCAGCTTACGTGTCAGTGTTTAGCAGACCTGAAAGCTTTAAAGAAGTTTATATAGAAATCTGTAGACTATGAATATTTATACCTTGAAATGAAATTTTTAAGCTAGTGAGGCAAATGATGCATTGATATACCATTCAGAAATTTGAAGAAAAAAATAAAAACTTTTTTCAATGATGACAAAGTCACCTTGCTTTGTCATAAATTCTTTGTCATCACCTGACAAGTCTGAGTGAGGATAAGAGCTTGCTAGAAACTTCTGAAACAGTCATTTGTAGCTTTTAGGTTGTGCCTCAAGTGTTCTTCTTTCAGATTCTGCTTTGCAAAATGACTTTAATGGAAGGAACGTTCTCCTGGAAGCCAGCTGCAAGGAGGCATTTAATGCTGCACCCAGAAACAACCTGGGGGGAAGCCACTTAGGAAGGATGCAGAATGCCTGTCTTTTCTTTCCTTTCGTCCCAATTTAAGAGCTGGTCTAAGTCGATTTAAGAAAGAAGCTGTTCAGGGTCAAATGATTCTTCTATATTCAATCCTCCTGTTATGTTGGTGATTCAGCAAATACAAAGCAAAAACATCCAGTTTCTTCTCTTAAATAGGAGGGTGATATAAGAGTTTGGACTTAGGTATTTGGCATCGAACCCCTGGCACAAATTTATTTTATTTACTTTACACTCAGATATGATCAAATTATAGATCTGGACAAATAATAATTCTCCTTTTTATTTTTTTTATCTTTTTCTTTATTCCTGTTACGTGAATATCCTGAGTGAATCTGTTTTCACGAACACTTTTCACTGCCTCAATATTCTTTTTTTTTAAACTAGACTTTCCTAAAGACTGAAAGAAGGTTATATTCACAGCAAACTTGGGACATGATGTAATCTGTACTACTTAAGATGTCCCTATGGCAAAGTTGTTTCCTCCTTACATACAGGAATTTTTTTTTTTCAGAGATTAAGAAATATTCTTTCCAGTTGGTTAGATTTTAGACTTTTGGGGGGCTTTAGGGAAAACCATGGATTAAGTACTTCAAGATTTACATTCATATAGACATACAGAAATTTGACACGTATGTCAATCTCTGCTCAGCATACTTATTTATAGATATTTGAATGAGAATTGGACAGATAGTCTTGCCTGGACATCAATTATTTTTGTAAAAGCCTAGAAGTGAATTTTCCTCTTTTTCACAGTATGAATAATTGAAGATACCAGGAAATGAGCATCTCAACTCTCCTTTGGTATCAATAAAGTTAAACAGTCAATGGCGTGCACTTATAATGAAAAGGTAAATTGTCTATTTAAAGATGAGAAAACAGGTTAATAGCTTTTATTGACCATTCTAAATATTCTCTTTTAGCTACCTGTTTGATAAGAATGCTTGGGTGAATCAGTGAAAGGCGATTTCAAGCTGACAAAGATAAATTGACAGTAGAGATTGAAGTCCAGGAAGGTTCTTGAGTGAAAATATCTTTGACTGTTGGCAGAAATGTCAAACATATAATTTTAGATTACCTAGATCACAAGCAAGAAAGAACAAAATTAATAAGACAACAGCATGAATGAGAACATATAGTGCTGTATTTATGCATGAGTCCTATAAAAGACAGATCAGAACAAATCTGCAGCACTCAGATCCAGCTACACAACAATAAAAATGTCAGCAGCTATGATATAGTCTCTTACTAGCAAAAAATGTATCTATAGCTTCGGCTGTGATTCTGCTGAAATATGTTGTTATTATACTTTAGGCTCACAGCAAACAATAGCATTTTTTACTGACTTTTCCAGGAAAATCTAGCTATTGACTGTCTTAGAAGAAAACAAATGCAAAGCCCTCTAATGGTCAACAAAGCTTTCTGCCATGCCTTCCCTCATTTTCTCACTGGAGGTAAGGCAGACATTTTCTTCTCTTTTATATGTAGTTCTCAATTTTTGCTTTATTCAATTGGAGAATTCTCTGACTAGTTGCATACACTGATATCCAATTTTGTCTTCTAAAAATACATCTGGAGTAACAGGATAGACCATGCAAACTGCAGAATCAAGGATATTGTGCTAGTATCTGGAAATTCTTGTCTGATTGTCTAAAATACTGGACATTGGACTGTTGGACATATGAATGTCCAACAAGATATTGAATATATTATGGAGCAGGGATCATCTGTAGGAATCACTGATTATTAAAAGGTCTTGCTCCATTATCTGCAAATTCAAGAGGCTGGGTGCAATTGTTGTAATTAATGTTTTTACTTAACCATTGAAGCATGATTTTCCACATATTTCCTTCCACTTCCAAAGAAATATTACTTCTCTGTTGATCAGAAAATTCATTACTGTTTTCTTCCCTGAATTTCATAATATCAAAATTATAATATCAAAAGTCAAATGTTACAGAAACCTGTCTATCACTGACCCTGAAATTGATCTGGAAGAAAAGAGATTATAAACCCAATCTACAGTCATAAGTGATGCACCTGGTTTGTAAGAGCTATGCCAGTTTTGTTCCCAATGGAAAGACTGGAATCAAGGACGGACTCACTGGGCTGCCCCATGTAACAGCTGAAGAACTGATCACTCAGACTACAACTGAATTAAATTCAGGGTCTTCTACTGTCTCCCGGTTCCCAACACCTTTGGAAAGTCAATTGTATACATGTTGCTTATCGTTAACTCTAGTAGTCTTCTGTATGGTATCTTTCAGGCAAATTTCCTTAATTGTTTGTAACAGTAATTAAATAGTAACCTAAAAATCAAATTATAGCTGCAGCTGGGTGAATATTTCAGTTAAATTAATTAGCCTTTTCCTGTTCATGAATGGTTTAAGCACCACTGATATCTCCGTGTGTGTCTAATTCAGGAACATTTGCCACATGGTTGTGCCAACAAATGTCAACTTATGGATGGAAGAATTAGTCTGTGACCATCCATCTGTTATATATGTATCGTGCTATCTTCCTGATAATTATGGCCTATGGAGGACCAAAACTAAAGAAGTTTCATTCTTGTGAGAATTATTCATTGGATAATTGTCTGAAGTAAAAACAATACCATTTTGCATTTACTAAAATTTTCATAGACAAATAAACAAATGTCACCATCTGAAAACTTCTGTTTCGCCTGAAAAGTCTAAACATTGCTCATGTATATGGAAAGAAAACATTGAATGCAAAGACATAACAAAAATAATTTGCGTGCAATGCAAGAAGTATTGCATGGTTATTCAACTGTTATTCCCTGCAGATGTAACAGCTGAGGCACTGCTTTCACTCAGCTGTGAGAGAACATTTTTTCAAATCCTTCTGGAAATAGGAAACTTCATCCGATGGGAGTCTGTGCTATGTAAAGCAATAAAACTAAGCCTATGTAACCTGAAAAAATAAGGATGTTTCCACCAAATATTAATCACAGTTATTCAAGATGGGGAACCCTGAAATCTATTTCATGGCATTTGCTTGAATTTTAAACACAGCTCTTACCATTCCTTAGGCACTCAAAGGCCTGTGACTTCCAAAATCTTTGATGAGATGACACATAACCTCCTGGAAGTCTGAAAGTAGCAATTTCCATCCACCTCAGACAGCAGTTTGCCCTCCAGTCAGGCAGTGCGGTATTTAAAGCAATCACCAAATACATTGGAAGCAAGTTTCGGTGATGCCTGAGAACATATTAAGCCTCATTTCCCAGAATCTTAGTTGGAGTAGAGGGGGCATGATCTAAATCTGCTTTGTATACAGTATTTGTTTAGGACAGCATCAGAGATCAGAACATCCCACCTCTCCATTATCATGCTTTTGCTCTGCTTCAGTCTCATATGAAGTAAACCAAAAATAATATAGAGTGGAATGGCATTAGAGAAAATTGATAGAATAATAAAAAAAAGAACAATCTAGCTCTGTCAGCTAGTGGTTAAGACACTATCCATTAGAGTGAATAAGGGATATTGGATAAGGGATGTGAATATACGGCATCTCCCAACTCTGTACAGCTTTTGGACCTGGTTTTACAAACTTTATGTCCCATAAGCCCCTGTTATTCACCAGGCAAGGAAGCTCCATCTTGAATAAGCAGGTTATTGTCAGACCCATTCTTGACCATAATATTTTTCAACACAGCAGGGAGACCCACATCACTCACTCAGAATTCAAAAACCTGTCTAAAATGATGAAGACTTGGTCAAATGGAATGAGAGGCCTGTATAAAGCAGCCACTTCCACTCAAAATTCCTGGCACTAGCCTGAAAGTGTAATTTAAAACAAGAGACTATTTACTGTCAGATATATGGGGGAAAAAAAAGTTGCTGCTACTTGGAAAGCAGAGTATGTATTTGCTTTTTACTAGTCTAAAACTTGTTTGTCTGGTAGAGCCTGGTCTTACTTCCACTCTAGTCACAAGCGAATTCATATCAACGCTAACACACATGCAATTAATAAATATTTGTACAATAAATTTAAACATTAACAAAACGAATCAAAGCAACAGATGAGGACAGCTTACCCCTTTGTTCAATAATAAGTAAACTCATGGGAATGAAAATGGCAATGGCATGCAAGGAATGATTGGAATTTATATTTCTACATAAGTCAATGCCAACTTGATACTGATTCCAGGTATCTAGTTGCTCCAGGTAGGTAATATTCAATCTCACATTGACATTCTTCTGCAATGCTGTTAAAGTGTGATTGCTTTTAGCCAGTTACTATGTTAAATGTCAGTATGGTTATATTTCCCAATGAGGAATTTGTGAGGAGGGAAAGAGGGGAAATACTGTAAACTTCTCCATATCATCCCAAACTGACATTGTTAAATGACATAGTTTTATTGTCCTCGGAAGATTTCAATTAACTTTTATGCCTTTAAGTGGCAGTCTCAGTGGAGAAGCAACAAAGAGCCTATATTCTTCGATATCTATGGCTGCTATGGGTTACTGTGCACCTTCAGCATAGCTCTACGAAAGAAAAAGTCTCCACAATAGGGTTTTTGGTTTCATTTTTGTCCAAGAAGTTCTACCATATATGGGCTCAAATCTTTGCAAGAGCACTTTAGAAAGTAGGAAAAATGCAGAGATAATTACTATTCTATTGCAGAATTCAAAGCAAGATCAGTATTGATGTCTTCACTGACATCTCTAAGACGTAAGTATTATGGTGTTCTGATACAATGCCTTTGGATGTCATCTCAAGTTATACTTACGCACTTGGATCAGATTCTCTACTCTATCAAAACTAAAATTTGGTTATTGAAACTGGAAATGCTAAGCTTTTATTTAGTTGTTCATTCTTAAAAAAAAGATTTGTAATACATTCAGAGAACTAAATGGTACTGGAATATTTCTTCATAATAGATTAGTTCCAGCATGAAGAATGCCTGTAATTTTTAACTTGATTTAAATAAGGAGGAGGAAAAAAGGCATAAAAATATGATAAAGCACAGTCTTGGAATCAAAGTGATGGGCCACTCAGGAGAAAACAGGATCTGAAAATGTAGTCCTTCTGCATTCTAGAGAACAGCAGAAGGTAAGAAGCTTCTTTTCAATTCAGCTAAAATGTTTGTGATGAGGAATTCAGGGCTAGCATTCAATGATTGTACACTTAGAAAATGAAGAATTGAGAAAACTTCATAAATGTGATGGACCTAGGGGTATATTATTGTCAGCATTTTCACTCTGTATTTAGATGTTGCTGGTATGCTAATGACTATATCATTATATCAGAAAATTTATTAAACACAAAGTAGATTTGTAGTGAAGCATTAAAAGGTCATTTGATGATGTTTCCTAAGTTATCATGACATAAATAGAAATTTCTATTCTCAGTTTCTACAAATAATAGGGGAGGGGTAGTTAGTGTATAGGAGGGATTTATAATGTTTTGTAAGGCCAGAGGACTGAACAAATCGTACTCACTGGGTTGTTTTGAATCATATTCAGCTTTAAATCCAAACTTTCCCTGCCAAGAATACATAAGCTTGAGGGTTTTTTTTACTCTTTGTCTTTAATTCATTCTGTTTTGAAGGGTGACTGTTGCAGCAACTTTCTGTAATTTCTTTGAATTGCCATAGAAACCAAGTGGATCTAAGAATCTTTGGAAAGATTCAGAATATAAAAAACAAAAGCTGCACAAAACTTTTAGTCCCATCTTTGGACAATGACCCGAAAATCACAGAAGATAAAAGCGGTGCCAACTATCAAGTTCTGTATTAAGCAAGCAATAAGGAGAAAGTAGTAGATTTCTCCTGAGTACTAGGCTGCTTTTTTAGCTTTTTTAGCTTTTGTATCCACATTAATTTCAACTCTACTCTTGGAAATGTTTCCATAACGTTTAAGAGCCAGCAGAAGCGAATAGAAGATTATTCACTGGAATAAAGTGTTGCTGACGGTTACTGTGAAATGAAATACAGTGGTTGGCACATGAATGTGTGTTTATTTTCATTATACTGATATCTAGGGGCCTTCAATCTTAAGCATCAATCATGATCATGTATGTTGCTAATGTGGATGAGCTGGAATGTTTTGTGACTTTATTTCTTTTTAAGAAGTTGTATTCCTGATATCTGAAGAATTACAATTAACTTCTTTTCTTCTTTACTACTTTTTGAGTAGAAAGTTAAGCCATAAATTAAAGATATAAAAGAGTAGACAACGCATCCTGTCCTGCAGCAATCAAATGAATGTACCAGTAATATTCACTGTTGTGTCTGCAGGCTGTAAATCTTTTTCCTAAACATTTCATTATTTGATTCATTTGCTGTTTAAGAAGGAAGGCAGCAGATGGCTAAGAAGGAAACATATTCGCAGCTTAATTTGATTTGTTTATTCTGTCGGTAATTAGTTGCATGCATCAGGGTTTCCTGCTCACTTGCTTTCCCACCTTCCTCTGCCGCTCTGGAGCCTGACTACTGCTAGACAAGAGATAGAGAGTTAGGTGGGCTTGTGCCTTTGGCAGCCCTGAGACACTTCTCAGCTGCCTGGCTGGTGTGTCTTGTCCATGTACTTTGATACGCTCAGTCACTAGATATTGAGTTAGAAATTAATACTTCCTCCATATCAGATTAGCAGTGATTTTATTTGCTTGTTCTGTGTGGAGTGGATTTTTATGCTTTTACTGTCTTTGGTGATATATAGCATTGTCTCCTTCCTAAGAACATTTGGCTTTTTCAGCTAAAGAAAACATTATCAGTAAAAGGACATTGGTGAGGAGTTTGACCTTTCCTCTTCTTTTTCCACAGTTTCAGTGTTTCTCCTGTTTAATTGTAATGTTCTTAAGTTTATAATACTTTGTTGGATTATTTTGGTGATGTGAGTAGAGCAGTATCAGCTGAACAGCCTTTGCCTATATCCATTAAAACTGCTGTCAAAACCAAATTAACTTCAGTCTGCTGGGATCAGAAAAAAACATGTGGGAAGTCTGTAAAGAATCTGAGTTAATACTTGGATTCCTGAGATCTTAAAAGCCAGTTATGTTTCTGAAAGTTTCCAGTTCTTACTACCAAAGGAAATGGTGAATCATTACTGATAATTATTATCAAAATCATGTGAACTCTATCCTAAAACCAAGCTATTTTTTTTTCTCATATTTTTTGGGAAGTAGCAGGTGTATAGAATAATCTCATTAAATATTTTAAAATAGGTAGAATAAAAGTCTGGTGTAAACTTGAAGGTTTTCATGAGCTTACAACCGTGGTCAATTTGATCTAGAAAACATTGCTAAAATTAAATGAAATTATCTATCTATGCTATCTAACAGCATTAGGACAACTGGATCTGCTCGGCAAGATAAACTCGATATAAAGTATCCTTGAGAGACATTCCATCTCTTGGGACATTTAGTAAATCTAAACTAGTTACAGAACTGATAAAGATTATTCTTAGAGCCATAGCATTAAGACTTAATTCAAACTTTCCTAACATACATCATTGATGAGAGTCAGAGTTTGATTTGGAGACTACTTTTGGGAAAAGCTTCACAGCAAAGTTTTTGAAATATTTTTAGTGTAGTAATGTGGTCTATCGATTTGTAAGACTTTTATTTATTTGTGATATTTTACTGTATTTCTCAAGTCTGTAAGTTTTCTTTTAAGATAACAATCACATTTGTATATTTATCTCAATATTTATAAAATAGTGCAAATGCTAAGAAAAAAATGTATTATGATGTCACATATATACATCTGAAAATAAATTCACAAGACTATTTTTCCCCATGACTCTATTAGACTCATCTAGAAGCTTCTCTTCTTCAAGTTGTGCCTTCTTTGTAGCAAACAATGAATGACACAGCATCTTGTGACCTGAAACTGAAGCTAGACAAATTCTAACATGGAATAAGGAGCGAGTTTTTAACACTAGGAATAATTTACCTTTGAAAAAACTATTATAAGTTAAATAATTCTCATTCATTGCTATAAATCTTAGTCAGAACTATGAGTTCTTCAGTGGATGTGCCCTGATACAATTAACAATTGACGAAAGCTGTCTAGCCAATGCTATGCAGATTGGACTGTGTTCTCACAGTGTTCCTACCTATACTTTGAATTTATGAATATTAATTATATCTAGCACAAAGTACAATCAGAATTGAAAATGCGTCACCACTGAGACCATTACCAGGTGATGTGAAGGAAAATATCATTAGCTGAGTTCCTTTCATGTGCGATCCCTAAGTACGTGCGCTAGAAAGCACACTGCCATGGAAAGTGTTGCCAGTATGATTGCCATATTACTGCTGTAATTGCTTATATATTTAACCACAGATTGAGTCTGGGGTGCTATTGTGCTACGTGCCTTTCATCTGTTTCATCAGTAGAGGATCACTCACTGAGTAAACCTGCCAGACACTCCCACATTATGCCAGTCCTTTCTCTCACATTAATGTATATTCTTCCTCTAGTCTCTCCTACTACCAGCATAGAGAAATACCACCATAAGTGGCCTCAAATAAATAGTAGCTTGGCTAGTACAATTTTCCAAAAGCAACCAAACAACCAAACAACAACAACAAAAAAGAGGAAAATAAAGGAAAATAGTAAACATTGTAATACTGCATTAAACCTCTCAGAGTCAATAGTAAGTCCGTAATGAAATTAGCAACCACAGAATGAATCCTAAATACTACATTTTATTTTTATTCAAGCAAGATATCCATAAAGTGTTTTGTTTCTGATTTTGTTTTAGGGTGTGTTTGTGTCTGTTTTAAAGCAATGCATAGTTTGATTCATGGTAATTAGCTGATTATTTACATATGAAACATTTGAGTACTTCTTGTTTCTGATATAAGGTAGCATTTTGAATTTTAATATCTTTTGTTACTGATTATAAGTAGCATTACTTGGTGTGTTGGTAACGAGTACTGTAATTATATGGTACTAATAAATATATATTTATAGTTCATGCCAGTTTCCAGATCATCATGGCAACTCCCTTGAGGATAATATGAGGCATAAAGTAACTCCCAGGGGTACGCTACAGAGTATTGTGGATTTAAATGTCCTACTCCAGAAGCACTCCAGGGCTGTTATTTTCAGTCTTTAGCAACAATGACACATCTGATTACTTTACAGAAGTCTCAGAAGATGCAGGACCTGGTCAGAAACAGAGACAGGGCACACGGCATTATTAGGTTGGTGATGGGAGTATGTGAAGCTCAGAAAGTGCAAGAAAGATAGAACAGGTTGTGAAACTGATTTGGATGTAGTATTATTGCTCAAAGAAGATAAAGATTATTGACTCATCTTTGGTGGAAAATTGACTTGCATCATAAGTACGTTTATTTAAAAGACTGTTTGTGGGTTTTGTTTGTTTTGTTTTTTAAGATGGAGGAACTCTTCCATAGGAAGTAAAGAAAAATAAACTCTGAACCCTTTCTTGGTAAATATTCATTATGAACATCTTTTATATTGACTTAACTGCTAATGCATGAAAACACTTTCTACTTTTATTGATCATCTTCAGTGAGTGATAAAACTGAGCTGGGATACTAGTAGAAAGTAAATTTAGATTGCTGCATAATTGCAGATAATAACCTGCCTGAATCAAATATTCCTTAGCGTTCAAGATCTAATACTTGATAAACATGTATTTTCTGACTGCTCTCTATATTTCTATTGCATCAAGAGGCTTAAGCTGAGGTAAAAAAAAAAAAAAAAAAAAAAAAAAAAAGAGAGACAGAGGTAACAAAAATAATAAAAAGCAGTCTCTAGACTGTAGGGAATTATTTGTTCCTTTAACCAAGCATGTTATAACAACTCTCAGCTGTGTACAGAAAAGAAATTTTAAGCTTAATGAAGCTTCACTCATGTTCAAGTTTATTTCAGTGAGGAGCTCTATCATATTGTCATAAAGTCCACTTATTCCCGTTTTGAAACTTCCCTTTCAAATACTAAGATAGAGAGAGTAGAATTTGAGAAGTATGGTAGAAAAAATATTAATATTTTTTGCTTTTGAGAAGTGATCTGTTTCAGGTATCTGAATAGTTATTATAGACTACAGTGACACTACTAGAGCTAACCAAGTAGGGGGGGAAGACTTAGAAAAATGTCAGCATTAATAAGTATGCAAATGATTACTTGTCTTGCAAGAGCTCAGACTTGCAGAAGTTATTTAAGGCAGACATGATTGCCTTCCTGATAATAGTTAGAGAAAGAAATTATGTCAGATTTGCGGTTCTAATTATGTTGCTTTCAAGTATTCAAGAATGGTAACAACTTTGTTCCAGAAAAGGGCAAGTCTTTTCAAATGAAACTTTAATCCTGACCATAAGAAAATACAGACTTACTATTACATCCTCCTACATCATCCCTTCTCCCCAGGACTTATTATCATAAACAGAAGTTATGCCATTTAATATCCTTCTTCACTAAGGGAACTGGTCTGAATTCCCACAGGTCTTTTGCCCAAGTCTGTCTTCCATGCCAATATGACCATTACAAATTGTTTTGCATAACATAACCAAAAGCAATAGATGCCACCTCAGGCACTGCAATCTTGCCAGAATTCACATGCTAAATCGGTCTGGACTGATCACTATCTGCTGAAGACTGTGCCAAGGAAAACCTTCTCCACTGAACGTTTAGTCAACTGCAGAAAAATGCCACCTACTCAGGGTTTAATCACACACAGAAGTCATACAGTTTTCCCAAGCTTTTCACATACATAAAATTGGAAACAGTCCTGGAATTTCTGTAAAAGGGCAATGGATGATCAGGGTCCTCCAACTCCAGTTCAAGTTTCCTTGCATAATTCCCCAAACTGAGCTTTGTGAGGACTGTTTAAACAAGTTTACAAGACACTTTTCTGGATATTTGCAACCCTGCAGTGTTTCTTAATTCCCTCCACCTTGTCAACCTGAACCCAACTCCACTACATTAGAACACAGGGGTTAAAGCTTTCCCAGCATATGTTCAGTTAAATCAACTAGAAAGATATAGTGTCTGTGGTCAAATGTTAGTTCCAAGTAAGATCTTCCAAACACTACAGAGCTGATAAAAGAGGAGCAAAGTGCTCGAAAATAAATGAACTTGAAGTGAGAACTTGTGTGAGCCTGTCAAATACTTTGGGTGTGTATGGTGTGTACATAAGCTTAAAATTAATTTGATTTCAAAGGTATAAGGGTGGAATTTGACTCATAGGTGAGAATAAAGGATGCACTGATCAAAGGTGTATCGTTTCGATTAGAAAGAAATGCCTGAAGAAGGTCAAGAGGACATGCAATGTGAAATCGCGATGGAAGTTGAGAAAGCAAACATGATTTTATGAATTGCCTGCAGCTACTCCTATTTGCTTGTGCCAAATGGTATTTTCATTGTTGTACAGTAAGTGTTCTAACACTGTGGTAGCAAGTTGAATGAAAGAGCAGATGCTTGAGGTGGCCAGCTAAAGCTGACCAGGAAAACACCAGAAAATTTGCCTTCCAAATTGTATAAATTGCATTTTTTATATCTTTCTAAAGTAGGATAATGTTATGTAAGCAACTTTCACTAGTTAACCAGATAAATTGAAGTATACAGAGAAAAAAAAATCAGATCAAGGAAAGTAAGTTCCCATTAATAATTTGTTTTTTGTGTAAGTGAAGGCTTATATTATGCTTAATGGAATTCACTCAAGCAAGACTCTCATTAACATTTAAAGAGCAATTCAAAATTAATAAAAAGAAGATTGGCTGGGAGAAGTTTTGCGTTAAATCATGCAGTGCTTATTTCTTATCATAAACTATAATACAGGTCTCTGACAAAATGTTTTCTACACAGAGTGCTATAATGTTAACTATTTAAATCTTCTATATAATACAAGAAAAAATATAGTTCTAATGCCATTCTTAGTATACATTAGTATTTTAATTACTTTATCATTTTTTAGAGGGCACAATATCAGATCAAAGTAAAAATATTCAATACACACCTATAATGAATAGCTAAGTCTGCCTTGGGTATAGAGTGAAGAAAAAATATGAAGAAATAAAATCACACAGTTTCCTTGCAAATTTAAGCATACCACCATGTATATTTTAAATAAGGATTTATCTCTTTTATGATAAATGAGCACTTAAGTCATCAAATTTCAGTACAACAGTTTTGGTGTATTTGATATAATTGTTTTCGATGTTCCTTTGAGCATTAGGTGCCAATTAGACCACAGTGAAACCACCATTATGCAGACTGTGCAAGTATATATTTGTTTCATCTACACCACCTGGCATATTGCTGAAATTTGAGGTCAACTGAATAAGCGAAAGAAAAAAGCATAAATAGCTAGACACAGAGACATGTTCCCAAAAGCAGTTCTTCCATTACAAGTTATGAATGGAAACCAACACAGGGAATATCTTAAAAGAGTGTATGGTAACACCCTTCTTTGTCACAGACTGTACAGCATAAGAAAACAAGCCAAAGCACTTTTTGGTATGTTAATAGTAGTAGGAATATTGGCACTTTTGCTTCCAGATACAGGCATTCCATAAAGACATATGATAGTGTTTCCATTGTTCAACTGACATCAGTCTTAGACACTTTGTACAATAGCAGCGTAACACAATTCTTGGTTTGGTTGCTTTCTGATGAGAGATGCTGGTTTTCATGGCAGCTGAAAACATAACTACAGATACAGAAAGAGTGCAGAAGAAAGGTTAAAGAATGGCACTTAAATAAAATTACAGCTCCATCCAACCTTACATTCCATACTCAGACATAGACATGAAAATTAAAATAGCACTTTGTGTGAAGCAGTGATTCTCCCGAGAAGGAGGAAGAGATGGAGATCTATAGTAATGATTGCAGACTGCTCAATGGACAGCTGCTGAGCAAGAAGTATTTCCTTTAGGCAAACCAAAATTATTGCAACATAAATTTTAACCAGTTTGCCATACTGCTTGAAGTAATGCATGCTTAATATTCTGTTTTTGAATATTTAAAGAAAAAAAGTTAAAAGAATGGGATTTGCACATCCAGTGCATGGAATGCAAGTCTAGATTTTGTTTGTTACAAACAAAATAACTATGGAACAGAATAACAGAATTCCAGTACAGGCAAATGTGTTTGCACATGCCAAACCATCTTAATTTGGAGTTCAGCACAAGCAGAGCAAAAAACACAAACACAAAATGATTTCTGTACTAACTTTTGCAATGTTTGGGCTTGCCGGGGGACTACAGCTTTAGGCAAGAATGAGTTTCAGTTTCTTCTTTCTTATTCACTATAATTTACATTATACACTTGTGAACAGATTCTGTGTCCTCAGGACCTATATTTTGTTCTGATTTCTATAGAAAGACAGCCACAGCTGTAATTGTGGGCTATAAACAGAGCCATACATGACAAGGCAACAAAGGCTAATTTATGAACTAACAACTGATAACACCTTTAAATTACAGGTAATGGTAAATAACAGATTTAATAATAGTCCTAATTACAACTCATGTTTTTTTCTGTTATGCTTCTTTTAGCCCATTGAAGTCAATTAAACTGGAAATAATAGCAAGTTCTACAAAAACTAAATATTAGCCTCTTCACTTTTTTTGTTATTTTTGGTATTCTTGGATTTTAATAAAAACATGCAAAACTGTTTTTACTTCCTTCAGTTTTGGATTTCAAAGATGGAGCTAGTTACGATATTAGTGAAATTCTTTTGCGATGTTACTTCATAAATGTCTCCCCTTTTTTCCTCCAATTCTTTTTTTTTTTTTGAACTTTATTCAAATTCTGAAGTTTATTTTTACCTCATTTATATATTTATGAACAGAAAAATAAAGCAGGCCTCCCATATGAAAACCAAAACCAAATTTTAATACCTGGGCTTCCCGTACAGAATGGGTCTGAGAATTCCAGCACAGGGTTCTTCACATTAGCTAAATCCTTGAGAACAGATGTTTAAAGGAAGAATATTTGTATAAGTGTTATCTTCTCATGGTGGAAAAGTGGAACCCAGAAACAAACTAACATCATCAATTCTCTGCAATAGTGAGCATGAGAAGACTTTCATTTTGTGTTTCACGTAAGATTCGCCTATATTTTAACTGCAGAGAATTTGGCTGGAAAGGACTTCCTCAGTGCAAGCTGTCCTGAGGCTCAAGGTTGAGACGTTCCACAGAGACATAGTACAGGCACAGAGAGGTCATTCCAAGTCCACTGTGCTTCCCATTCTCTTTGTTTAATCTTTTTTAAATAATTTGAGAAGTAGAGCATTCTCTGTGATCTAGAGGTCTATCATAGATATCAAAATTGGAATTTTACTAACCTAAATTGTAAAAAAAGTGATCCAGAAGATTAGAAAAAGAAAAGCCCTGTAGAAACAATTCATCCTCTCCTTGTAATCAGTTTTGGGAATTCTCTGTCTATATTCTTTTAAGTTTAAGTAAATGTTTATAATACATATTCTGAATTAATATCCATTAAGTGAGGGCCTAGTCACAACTCAAAAATGAAACAGGTGGTTCAAGTCCCTAAGAACTCCTAAACCATATAAAGTTATCTGAGAGATTGCAACGAGAGAGACAAAATAAAATTAAGAAAAACCACACACAAACAAAGACAAAACAAACAAACAATATAGAGGTCATATTTGTTAAAATTTCATCCATCTTTGATGTGATAATTTACTGTTCAAACCCTCTCCTGGGGGCTAGCATATATATCACTTCCAAGTTCTGTCATCAGGAGTATCTATTAGGCAGTCATTGGACTAATAAAAGAAGTGTCCACCTCACTAATGCAGGCAGCTGTATTGTTCATTCTATAAAAGCAGAGATTGGCTTTGAGCTGGCAGTTTCTCCTGAATGAACGCATTTTACCAAAGAGTTATCACAAGCATCTAAAGTGTAATGCATTGACATCTTCTAAGTGAACATAAATAATTTTCCCCTTTTTTTGCATTTCCAAATATCAACGTTAGACTGACTGGTGTAAAAATACACACACACACACACCCTACCTTCCTCCTTTTCTAAGGGAAGTATGATACTCGCCTTCTGGGACCTGAGAACAGGTCCCATGCTGTTCTCGCACTATAGTCTGAAAAATAATGATTAATGCTTCAGTTTCACTGAAGTGAATGCTTTCATTAGTTTATTAAGTACTTCACAGACACCTTTGATATGTTAGACATATATTCAGTTTATGTAAGTATCTTTAGTATGTTTTGTTAAATAATCTGCTGCCCTAGACCCTATGGAAAACACTACGCATCTAGTTAAAAGTAATTTTACTTATTTACCTACTATTAAACCAGAGAAGACTGTAAATAACTTAAACCCATTTATATATTTTTTTCCTCCAATAATGGATTTTCACTTTGTTTTTCTATTATATGTCACTTTTTAGAAGACAGAGAAGAATGAAATTGCCACATGCAACTAATTTGGATTTTTCCACTGTAATCCCTACATAGTCAGACTATTCTTTTGTATACATCTCATATATATCTTTGTTTCCATTTATCTATGAATTACTTCTGACATCAGATCACTTAGGAGCTTGTTTTGCCTTTTAGTTTCCCATCCTTCCTTATATATGGCCATTTGTCATTGTGTTCAAAACTGTTTCTTTCAGAATCTGCTAGTTCCCTTGCATGACATATTCTGTTTTATCTGTCAGTTCACAGATGTCTTAATTTTGCTTTGCTGAAATCTGTATTCTGTTTTCATTACTAACTTGGTGACCTGTCACACTAGGATCACCTTTTATTTCTGTATCCTCAACTAAACTTCTGTATCCTCAATTCATACCTCAATCTAAAACAGCTGCTCTCTAGTAATTTCTTCTGTTTCTTCCTTTGTATTCCAAAACCTATACAGATGGCAAGAGAGATTTAGAAAGACGATGTGAGGCTGTTATTGTGAGAATAAATAATAAAAGAATTTATTAGTACATTTGTAACAAGAATTATAAAGACAAATTAAACTGGTATAGCATTTTAGTGTGGAAATTCATAGCAGAAAATGTATAGTGCATCTTCTCTACTTGTCAGACTACATTCTTCTTTACCATACTTTTGTGTAAACCACTTTTTATCCTAATCTTTTTATCCTAATCTGGTGTGCTGTAATTTGCTGTGTAAAATGCTGCATGATTGTAATATTACATTAAAATGTGCTTATTTACTGTTATGCCTATTTTATTTTTTAAAATATGCTTTTTATCATTTATCCATTCATCATCTCTTCTGTTAATAAACTAATTTCAGTTTCTGGAAATTTATTATTCATGTAAGAGTCTGAATAAACAATTTTCTGAAAGTTATTCTCACACAACTTACTTAAAGTACCATGGCCTTCATTTTCTACAATAATGAAAGGTGATATGCATTATCTTAGAAGCTTTCTTTAGACCAAGATATCTTCTGTAGTAGATCAAAGAGAAAATCTGGCAGATATATTTTCACCCTGATTGTTAATATAAATAATAGTTAACATACAGAAAAGCGAAACTTTCAAGGACAAGAATGCATGCACACTGCTTAAGGAATAATACTATAGTCAAGATCTGCAAACACAATTAATACTTTGGCTCAGTAAAGATAATTTTGTTTTACTCCTCCAGAGACTAGTCTATTTTCCCTCTTACTTAACAAAAGGAAGAAATACAAAGACAAAATAGCGCTTTCAACACTTTAAGCAATATTTTATACAAATTTAAATACTACATATAAGAATGCAACCTGAGTTAACTGAACGTAACTCATAGGTAAGTATAATTGTTTACTTACCTGTTTCTGAGTCTCCAAAGAAGTTTGGTAAGCAGTTAAAAATAGATTTAGATATAAGCACACAGTTGTCTGTTATTGTAGCTAATGAAATGAGCTGTATGACTTCTTTTCTCATGAAAAGTCAATCATAATATAAGATTCAAATTCAATAATTCTGTTATGCGTAATCTATCTGACATAAGGAATATAAAATGCCATATTACAATAAAAGGGGATTTTTTTTCAAAATGTCAAAAATAGAATTAATATATTTTGACATATTTTAAGCATCTTCAAAACTTGGAAAACTACAATTTTGGTATTGCACATATTTTAGACCTTCACTGTTTAGATATACACATACCATAGTGGGGAACATTGTATCCGGATCTCTTCTGATTCTTTTTTAAAGCAAAAGCTTTTAAAGCTAAAGCTTAATACAGCCTATAAAAATAATTTCTGCATTACTTGGATTCAGGAATTGTTTCTCATCTCCTATCCTACATTTATGGAAATTAAAGTTTCCACCTCAATTTATATCCACACAAATATATGCAGGAGTATGCTACCTACATGCCAATATAATCTTCACTGCAAGATGTTGTGGATGACCAAAAATGACTTACCTAAAGGAAAAAAAAAATAAGAGAAAAAGAGACAGAATACCACACACATGATTTAACCACGTGTTATTCAAGGAGAACTTCAGATCTGGGAACACCCCTCCAGCATCAACATTCCTCTCCCACTGGTTGGTTTTCATTCCACTCTGGAGGAATATCCATTAATTAGTAGGCATAACAACAGTGCATGGTCTTTAAGTAAGATGAATGATCCATGTGCTTCCTATAAGACAAGTTATTTTAAAATAGTAATATATTTAGTTATTTTAGTGTTATAGTATTTAACTATGTAGAAACAATGTTGAATTAGAAAAGAAATATGGCAAAATTGGCCCAGTTTCTGATATTTCATACTTGTGTATTCACTATGAAACTGAAAAGGAAATTCTCTTTCTTAAAACTGCAAAGGTTTTTTTAACCCAGGATAAGCATATGGGGTCTCAGGCTATATGAAAAATCAAGAGTTTCAAATTAGGTATTAGTAGCATAGCAGTCAGGTAGATAGGAGCCACATGTGCACTTTCCCCAGGGTCTCCCAAAAGTCCAATATCACATCCATTGCTTCCCAGCTGGCTGTCAAGAGAGAGAACACCACAACAAGCTAGACATATCCTTCTTCAGACTGATAAAAGAGGACAGATGGATTTTAGTTAGAATCTCACAGTAATCAGTTCCCCTATAGAACAGAAAGCTTTCTTTCTAGGGGATAGCACAAGGATCTTTAAGTTTTCCATACATTTTTTTTTTTAAGATGCCAAATGAATGGACGCTACTGCTCTCAGCAGCAGGGCTGTGCTTAGCAGCGCAAGCTCCTGTCAGCCCTCACTCCAACATTAACAGTATCAGAAAAGGCAAGGGGTAGCTATCGCACTAGAGAACCACACAAACATCTTACTCCTTCTTCCTGAGACTCCCTCAAACACTCCTACCCTGTTGTTATCTTGATCAGAGGTAATTGCTCTCACCTGCCATGATACAAGCTCGCTGTGTTAGCACCTTCTAGTTGGGTGACTCAGCAGATAAATACTGTTTTCTCTACTCAGAGTAGTTTCTATAACTGTGGCCCTTTCCCACCTGTGCAAGGAAAAGCAGCTCGTCTCTGCAGTTGCTTGTGTTGAAGAAATGTGAGCTATTCATCAGCCGCCCCTTTCCCAGAGGAGAGGGAAAGGGTTTTTCTGTTTTGGGGGTTTGTTTGTTTTGTTTTTTTAAGAAATTATTTTTCTGCAGATAATTTAAGCAGGAGTTTGACTAAAACACACAGACAAAGGAATGTTTTAAACTTACATTATAAAACATTGCATGTAGGCTTAATAGCTTCTGGGGAAATTCTGTCTGTATAGAATAATTTTGAAATGTAACAGATAGGGCATCAGAGCAATTTTACGTGTATATACAAATTCAATTAAATAGCTGTAATTATTGAAGAGAATTTAATCTCTGAGGGGAAAGCAAACCCATTTGGCATACCTACAAGGACAGGAAGCAACTAACATATCCAGTTACATTTCCTTCCTTTTAAATTCTTTGAAGCACCTCCACAAAGTATCATTCTAACTTGTTCCTTATCTACTACATGCATGCTCTCAGCTGATTTTTAAAAAGTGCTTTAGAAGATATTTTGGAAAGTGCAGAAAACAAAGCATTGAAGCTTTCATAGAAATTGCCTGGTTTCAACATACGTTGCTGTGCATATCAATTCACAGAGTCTGTGATTCCATAATTCATGACCTTGCACTCCAGGTCTATGCTTTCTCCAACAAAGCTAACAACACAAAAAAAAATAATAAAAAATCTATCTGGTCAGTATTTTAAAGCTACTCTACCTACCTAAAGGAACACAGGAACTGTAAATGTTATGGTATACTCAGTGGTCTTTTTGAACTTGGTAAAGACAGACCTCCTAACTGCTTCAGAACCTATATGAAAAAGAAAGGAGACTCTTACACTTGCACTCGAGTGTAACCAAAGCCACTTTTGACACAGCAAACATCAAAGGTAGTGTTCTGGGAATTTTAATTGGTGCTTGCTCAGGCCACTTTAAATATCATAGTTATTAACTCATTTTTTAAAGCAATCATATAAAAAAGAAAGAGTAACATTATAAAATTTGCCAATATTTATCTGTAAAAAAAAGTAAAAAAAAAATATATTTTTTTGAGATTTATGAGTTCTTTTATAACCTTATATTGTATAAGGACAACATTCTGGAACACTGTGTTCCAGAAACAGGATACCATATAAACACCTCAATAAATACACAAATTACTGTGAAAATTAGATGTGTCCATAGATGTATATTCAGGTTTGGTGCTTAATTCTCCTCCTTAAATCCACTGAAGCAGAGACAGACTCTATGCGTCTGGGGTTTAGGTTTGCTGCATTTATGTTTTTTGAAAGCTCTTGCCAGTTCCACTTATTTAACAGGCCAGATTGACAAAATAGGGTAGGTTTTATTGAATTTTATAACATGTGAACTATAAATACCTATATATATTTCTGAATACCATATATATTTCTGAAGAAGAGCTGGTGTCTAGTAATAAGACTTTTTAAAAGAAGAGCTTAAGCCTAAAATAAGATCATTTACTTCCCTAGTCTATATTGGTTTGAACAACTCATCGCTACTCGGCATGGGGGTTCCTGGTCAACAGTTTCTGATGTATATAATATTTTAAACTTTATGTTTTGAGTACTAAGAAAATTACATGAAAAAGAAAGCAGTGCTTCCCTTTTTGGTAGTTGATTCCTCTGCTAGCTAGCAAGTACTTTCCCTTGTAAAAGATCTGTTACACCAAAAGCTTTAGAGAAAATGACATGTTTTTGTAAACCTAATGAATTACGGCAGAATGTAAGGTTTATATAACACATGATCATGACAAATAGAGGAAACAGAAACATGAACAAACCTATTTGTTAAACAGCTCTTATTGGGAATTTACAATTAAATTCAGAAACAAGAATTTTTAATCTACTTTAATTGATAAAATATTTATGCAAATAAACTATATATATAGTTAAATGGCAAGATAATGTCATTATTTCCAATAATGGATGACAGTGTTCATAAATAATGAAATGCACAGCAAGGGATAATTGATTGAGCTTTCACTCATACTTTCATATGCCATGCTACTTATTTGTTTCAACCACTTCAGTCAGAACAGACTTGATGTGGAAACTGTATAAGGAACAGTGGGATTCAGCTCAAGAAAAGAAATTAGATTCTAGGAGCACAAAAATTCCTTTACTCTTTTTTCTTTCTCATTTCCTGGTGCTACTGTCATACAAATCTTCTGTAATAAAATTGTACAAAACCAGAAAAGATCCATCAGAAGAAAATGGAGCTGGTGTTTTCTTTTTAGCAAAGAACTTTAAAGTCTGTTTGCAGGGATAAATAGAGTGTCATTCCAAATCTGAGGAATTGTACTGTTTTAATATACTGATCTCCTTGTTCATAGCTGTCTCTTCATTCCTCTCTAGCAAGAATGAAAAGTATTCATCACACTTGTCTTAAGAAATCTACAGTGTATATGTCTACATATTACTTGTGACATAATGAACTAGTCATTAAAGGATACTTTTATATCCAGTGGAAAAAAAACTCAGATACTTTCAGAGAATCTGCATCTGACTAGTTTTAGGCATCTACTAAGTAGGATGAAATGTATAAAAATGCAGAAGTTCTTATTTGCACTGGTTTAAACAAAGGTATTTTTAACCAGTTCAGATGTAGATGTCAACATTATAATAATATGTAAATGTATAATCTAGGTCCAGTCACTCACAGTCTTTCTTGGGGTAATAATTTATAATAAACATAAATAATATATGTATACATATAAAATACAAAGATCATTACTACCAGTTTCCAGTTTGGCAAAATTTCAATATACCGAGCAGATTGGTTCAAGAGCTATGAATATACATTCACAATATATCCAGGGTTACCCAGAGTACAGTTTTTGATGAAATTGCAGAATTTTGCAATAGACGACTTGTTCTCCATCACGTAATGTATACTTAAGAAGATTCTTCTCCTAAGTTTCTTGGACTGTATTATATCCTGTCATGAAATCTAAGGAAAGTTATCCTTGCTAAATCAATTATTAATTAGATATACTGTCAAAATATTATCAAGATATAGTTTTGTTTGCTGTCCTTTATTTTTTTTTCAAGAGAAGAGAAAGCACTATCAAAATGATTCTAGTCATACAAAATGATAGATTTAAAATTCATATCAAATCATTCTCTATTTTTTCCAAAGTAATTTTATTTTCTTAAGCTCAAATTATAAATTTAATGCATAAAATTCTATTTTTTCTCCAAGAAAAATGTATAAATTGTTTCTGAAAAAAGTTTATTTTCTGAATGTGATTCATATTTTAACCTAAAAATGAGCTATAGGTTTTTTTAAGGAAAAATACTTTCAGTAATTTTTAGTCATTTTTATTGAGGATAACGTTATTTTATTAATAATGATCAGCTTTATTGAACTTTGCTGTAATTTAAATTAGTCAAACTTTGGTATTGTGGTGTTAAATGAAATTTCAGACCAAATTAATATTTAAGTGCTGGATACCTCTCGAGTTTAGTAAGACAATTCAGTGTCTGATTTAAGTACAACTTTGACAGACTGGGTTTTATTCCATAAATACCTATTTTTTAACAGCTGGAAAATGAGTACAGAACTACAAATATAATAACAAATATTATTCTTCATAGCTAGGAGGACAAAGCAAAAAATGAGCTTATATTGCTAAAAGGAAAAATATGTTCAATTTTCCAAATAATTTATCCTATCTACAAATTTTCCTTTTTCACAGAGAGGGTAAACACAGATCTCATCAACTGTTATGTTGGGTCTCTGCTTTCCTCTGTAACATCCAATGCAGACACATCTTGTCTGTCATGCACCCACACAGGAGAGCTGCCAAAATCAGGTACAGTCATCTCAGCTTCTGTTTCTTTCTTGAGTCTTCTGGAATGTCACACTTTTTTTTTTATGTTCTTAGAAATAACTAATAGTAGCTCTGAGACTTGGGAACTTACAATGAAATGAACTTATTTGGCTCAGTATCTGAAAACATGCTGCATATTAGAGTCCCTAGCCAGCTCTTTTCCTGCTCTATCTAGTATTATTATTCGCACTTGCGTTAATTGTAAAAGTCATATAACTTTTAGGATACAATAAAAGATTAATCAGCTTTAATCACCAAAGCGTTTATTTATAAAGCCAGATTTGTGTGTGAAAATCATGCAGTATTCTCAAAACTGGAAGGAAAAGATCAAATGTTCCAGCTTACTTTATATTGGCATAGCTTAAAAATATATGCATACACACATATATGGAAATATACGAAGAACAAAAAGACTTTTTTTTAACACAAGTTTTAATAGTGCTGGAACATTGGAGAACTTAAGGTTCTCCCTGAATTTGGTTCATTCTTGGATCTAGAAAATCATAACTATTCAGAAAGATGATTTATAATGCAGTTCTTGGAAAAACTGAGCCATAATTATTTGGGACCTACTTAGCAGATTAATTCTTCTTTATGCAGTGGATAATATCTCATGCCAAAATTTAACAGGGGTTGGAGAAGAGATAAAAAAAAATCAAAAAGGCTGTTTGGACAATCTAGAAGCAATTATCATGAATTTTTAAAAGGCACATTTTAGGAAGTGGGCTTTGACAGTTTCATTTAAATCTGCAGGGAAAGGACAATTCAGAAAGAAAAGTTTCAGTCCACCACTGAGCATTCTTTTATACAACTACAGCTTGATTTTTTGTGACCTACAAGGAAATATGTGGCATAATCACTGCAGGAAAGGAAGCTTACTGACATGCAGAGAGGAACAAAATCACCTTTTATAAAATAGTACTAATGATTTTCATGCCATTTTTCCCTTTACCACTTTCAATATGTGGTCTACATCTCTGTATGCTAAATATAATAAATGACAGTTACATTACTTCATCTAGTGATCCTATTTTGTATGTTAAGTATCTGCAATACACGTGTGAATCTTTATTGATTACATGAAAAACCCAGCAAATATTCAGAGCAGATTTCAAGACTGATTTATGGGACTTTTAATAGAAATTTTGGCAAGAAACTCACACTATCATCAGTTTTGACTTTGAACCAAAAAAAATCTCACCAGGACTTTCAGATATTTATCTGGTGTCAGTCACTGGAATAACTATGCTGAACTCTGCAGCCAACTTAATCTCTGGGTATAATTCTAGTGGAATGAAATCAGTGGGAATTTTCAGTGAATTGATGTATATTTTAATCATCACTTACTATTTAAAAAGTTAATGAAAAGTTAATTCGACAAGGAGAAACTCAGTTTCAAACCAGATTTCATTATACCTTATTTTTTTCTCACATATGAGAAATAAGACTGTTCTGGAAGTAGTCTGTTAATCACCTAAAACTAAACATTAATCCTATTAACCTACTTCTAGTGTTTGAAGCTTGTTAAATGAAGTTAATGTCATCACAATAAAAAAAAAGGAAAATTTTTTGCACTCTCCTAAATGTTTTATTCCTCAGAGAGCTATTGATCGCTCTCGGAAAAATATAGTGTATTTGCAAAACAGAGGACTGTTTGCATTTATATGTTTCCAGTACAACTAAGCTTCCCCTTCCCCTGCTTTCTTTCTTTGTTTTCTTTTCAATAGACTACCTTCCAAGAATCTGCTAGCAAGTAGTAACCAAAATCCAGATCACTACTAAATCTGAGGCACATAGAACAATCCCTAAGATCTGTTTATATTGAAACTTCAGCTCATCTTTAGCAACCTAATGTAAATTAATGTAATTGGTGGCAGAGCTGTGTCAGCAGTGTCCACGATGCTTTCAATACAGCCGTGTCAGTAATAAAAACAGCTTTTAACTTTGTTTTAAGCTTATGGCATTGCTTAATAAATTTTATTCATGAGTATTCTAATCAAAGGACCAGCTATATAAGGCACAGAACCTGGGTGAAAGTTATCTGTGAAATTTAAATCTGTTCCTCAACTTTGTTAAATCCCCTCTCCCTGTATGTTATTTATGAACTCCAGCATTTGCTTAGAATTTGTCCTCATGTTTCCAAATAACTTGGTTAGATATAATTTATTTGGAAGCAGGATGGAGAGCCTTTCTCTGTGTCTTGTGCTAATGTATGCCAGAAGAGACAGTAGTGTACTCTAGAAATAAATTCATGTTTTCCCTAGTGATGAAGCCTTGGAGAGCTCAGAACTGTCTCCATCAAACTCTCTGGAGTTTTTTATTTCATAAATATTTTAGCATATTTTATTCTATTCTGTAAGATAGAGCATGAAAATTGGAATCATTTTCTTTGCTGCAGAACACTGCATGAATGACATCTTTTATATAATGCAGCCTCTGTGTTTTTATAAAAATCTCAGAATAGGTGCTATATATTGATTAGGTGGAGCAGTAATGCACACTGTTCTTGATGTTGTTATTGTCATTACCACATTCTTCTGTCCATAGAAGTCAGAATGTCGTAAAAGGGATATTTAAAATGGCCAGACTAAAAATCCATTGCTATTTTCCATCACCTATTAATTGACAGTAATCTTTGCCTGCAATCTGCGTTCTTCAGACAAATAAATGCACTTTTTTTTTTCCTAAAGGATTCCATACTGTGCAAATGGACTAAGATGGGTTGAATAGACTTTTGAGCTGACCACGCTAGGTGAGCTTCACTTCTCCTCCTTCCTGCAGCCAAACTCCCTTCTGCTTCATGCATTTAGTAATAATCCTGTCACCAGGACCAAGAACTACCATGTGCCTATGGTAGATTCCAAGTCTAACAGAAATCAGAACTTAGGTACTTCATTATAATTCTTTACAGTAATCATATAGATGGATAATGAAAGATGGAGTCGACCAACAACAGATTTTCCTTTGCAAAATAGAATGGGGTGGGAAACGGGCTGATGAAGTGAGGAATTTGGGCCTATCTGAAAATTACAAAGTATGTGGAAAATGGATAGAAGGATTCTTCTTCAGGAGAATCACAATGTGGTACACTTTCGGTTTGACAGTCTAGCCATGCACTGATAGCTTCTGAAATCTGCTTTTGGCCAAAATGTAAAGAAGTGAGCTATGGATTTCCTTATCTTTTCTATTTGCTTTGAAATATACTGAGGCACACTTGGTCTTAGCCAAGAGTGATCTTCTTGACTTGTCAGTCCACTGAATAGTGGACTCAAAGAGGGGTAATGTGGCACCAAAGAAGGACATCTGGCACAGAAAGTAGCATGTGGAAAGCTTTTGTGAAAATCCAAAATGAAAAAACCAACTCGTATTTAATTCGTGGGAAAGTTAGTCTAACTCTGCGTACTTGCATACTTACTTTTTGTTTCTGAGCCAGCTTTCCAATTTCTATTCTTAAGCTTTTGACAAGATCTTGTAAAACTCAAGCATCCTACGGAAAATTTTACACAAGTCCCACTAAAACTCATTCCTTCCAAAGCTCCATAAATCCACAGAACTTGTTTTGAACCTCAATACAAAGAAGTCTTTTTAATTATTTTTAATTAGCAAACTTAAGTAACCTCTTGCAAAAATTCCATCCACAAATACTCACAGTTTTTAGTTCTACTTGGAACTATCTTTAGATGATGTGTTTCCACATCATTTTATCTTTTGAAAGATAACTTAAAAGATAATTCCAATTGCCTGCAGAAGAGGAGAAGAGGATAGCTATCTGGTAGTTAGCTTTCAAGGAGAAGTGACTGCAGGATAGGAACAGATTTCTGGTAGGATTAACATATAAACAATATAAACAATAAAGACAAAAGTCTAGTTCTTTTATTTAGGCTGTTGAATATTCTTTATCTCAGTTTAGCAAATAATAGAAAAGCAGGATCACATATTTAATTAGTAATGAAACAACTGGATGTTCACTAATTTCACTAATTTCACCAAGATTTCTTTAGATTTGAAATTCTAGGTAGTACTTTGATATGAATTATCACTGGGGAAAAAGCTCTCATTTTATAAGAAACCATTCCACATATTTTGACTTGAAATCACGGAGAGCACCCTTTCACATTAAGATAAATCTTCCTATTATTTAGTTTGATTTCTTCTTCTCACTTTTTATCTTTATTCTTTTCCTTTTTCTTATTTTTTCCTCCAATTCGATAAATTACGATATCATTTAAGTGGAACAAAAGTATAATGTCCAAGTGGACTGATTTCAAAGAGCTAGCTCCATCTAGTGTTACAGTTAAACACTGTTTTCAAATCTGTTTCACATTTGTTCACAAACTAAATTCTTTCATTTAAATAATTAAGACTTAAATCATCTCCTTGTAGTGAAAGAATAAAAAGAATCCCCAATGAATGTGGCACCTGAAATAGACAAAAGCAATCATATAACACATTTGACATGTATATTCTTCTTGAAGGTGCAGAATTTGCATCATGATGAGTGCTTCTTATCCTGTCTGCAATTAATTTTAGGATTTTCTGGTTCCAGATGCTCTCACTGTGAGCTGTTGCAAGGAATATTCTGGTGGAATATTCAATCATCAGTTCATCAAGCTATCACCCTCTATTTAGTTTAGAAATGCATTAGAATTCTGCATGTGGGTAGTGCAAAGAAATTGCTCTTGTGCTCAACAAGGACTCAGCAGTAATAGAGTGAGCAAAAGAACATAGACTTAGCAAACCCTGACTTTACTATTAGTATATGATTCTAATATAAGTAATCAGTAGCATTATAACATTGTCTAAACAAATAAAATAACTTTCTTATAAAATTATTGATGGTAGAAATAATTTGTTTGTCATTTCATGGATGTGCTAGAACATTTTATAATTTTACAGTGTCTCACAAACTGTTACTAGTATAATTAATCATACATGCCTCAGTACAAGGTAGTTATATGAAATGCAAATCGTCTGAAGGGGAACAAACAGCAAACATACAATGCTTTCACAGTATAAATTTTTACACCTGAAATAATAGAAATCTATAACAAAACCCATAGTATTTAACTTCATTAATTTTCTGGGGAAAGAAATAAACAGTCTTTTTAATCAGATCTGCAAACAATACTAAAACAAAGGTCTGGGGAACAAAAGTGGGAACAGGGAAACAATAAATAGGCAAATGAAAAGCGAAGAAAAAAACGGGCATCAGAGGAGCCAAATGAGATGCAAAATGCCACATAAATAAAATTTAAATAGGGTAAATTAAAAAAATAGAATACAATATTACTGGCAGGTTTTGTGATTATACTGACAGCAGTTTACTTTAGAGAAAAGTTTGCAAACCAGAATGCAGAATCCTATATAAGTCTTGGTCACATATAAAGGGGAGTGCCAAGTTATGTATGAGAAAGGTATGAGACCTGGAAGGTCTACTGAGGTTGGATGTTTCATTCAGTTTACCGGCTGTAAGCTCTGACTCTCTCTGATAAGTGCAACATTAGGGTTTCTATGACCTGCAAAGGGTATTGAATAAAACTCTTTAACAGTAGCATTTTGTAAACTGATCCAGTTATCATCTCAGCTGATTTCTTAGAGGCTGTAGGAATAATAAAATACAGGAATAAGTAAACACTGAAAAAGCTTTCATTAACATTTAAATATTTTTCCCTGATATTGGAAGATTTGGCATAAGGCAGCATGTTTAATGTTAACTCAGACATTGTTTGTAAATCATTTGTAGCAATATTGATTTAGATTAGATAAATTACAGAATATATATGAGTATGTATGGTATATATTTAGTACAATATAGCCCACATTACAAGTCTTGAAGCACCTTTGCCAATAACTCCAGGCTACAAAAGAGTAATATCCAGAAAAAAAACTCTTTGTTTAGGAGAAAAGAAAGAACTTACCAATATGGATGTTTAAAGTTTCTTAATTGTATAAATCTTCTGATAGCTAAGTAGAATATAAGATACAATTCTTAAAAAACATCTGGGTGTCTATGTCAATTGGAAGTAACAAAGAACAAATGTTCAGCAATTTTCAAAATCTTTTCCACCAATAGACTGATATACTGAGAAGCAAAATGCGTACTGCCAGATCAGAGTAACATCTTATTTACGTTCTCTTGTTCCTGCCATTTTCACCTATATTCATTGTATATATACAATGTATAAATGATACAATGGTACTCATGACAAATAATATGTCATATAAGTTTCTAATTTTTAAAAGCATCAATGAATTAGAGTAGGAAAAAATAATAAAGAATAGGAGGAGCATGGAACTGATTTTTGTGGAAAGATTACAGCATAAGCAACATTTATATATATATAAATGTATGTATGCGTGTATGTATAGGTCTAGATATATAAAAGTATATACATTATACAGATGAGTAATTTGTATATGTACATGTTATATATAATTTCACGTATGTTCAGCATGCTTTAGTTATCAATTAGGAAAGCAGCTATATTTCTATATTTGGATAGTTTGCTGATATATACTAAAGGATTACACGAACAACAAAAAATATAACAAGATTTTAGTTTGATTTAAAACTTGCTCTTACAGAGATTTAAATGAAACATCACACTAAAAGTCAGCCTGTACGCAGGACATCTGGGAACTTTAAGCCATGTATATCAACCAAGAGATTTCTAGCTGCAGAATTTCAATGAGTCAAGGTCAATGAGTAGCATTTGTCTGTAATCCAGAAAATCATCCAATTTCAAATGGAAGACAACAGAAAAGTAAAATCTGTCTCCCCCTTTCTAGCATGTTCAGTGGTTCCCACATTCATGATACATATTCATGAATACATATATAACACACATTTCTCAATTCAATTTCTGTACTTTCTAGTCCCAGACAACGTTATAGTGATATTTTTCCCATCAAGATTAATATACTTTTAAAATCTGACATTTTCTTCCTAGGATTACATTGTACAACATAATCAGGATATTTATCTCTCTTCTCTTTGAGAAAACAAATCTATTTAATCATATTGACTGACATAAGTCATTCTAAATGCTATAAGATTGGTTATTCTGTTTTTTTTTTTTTTTCAGCATCCAGTCACTTTTATGGATCTGGTGCTCCTTCTCTCATTTTTCAGCACTCTGTTAAAAATCTAAGTAGTTTTTTGTTCATCTTTTAGGCTGCAAAAATGAATTGAAAATAAAGAAAATAGCAGTATTTTCAATGTGTGTTATGTGAATGCAATTGTGTGCTAATGTATTTGGAGAAAGGAAATTTCCCTTTGCATTAGAGCCCTCAGGGATGGCTCTGTAAACATCTGTTGTTTCTTTTTCTTCTGGGAAAATGTACAGTAATTGTATATGGTAGAGTAGTCTCTTAAGTAAAATGTAAGCCTCCTTTTTAGGGTCATGAGCTGATCAATAAGGTTTTGACCAGAAGAATAGTTCTCTGCCTGTCTTCCTGAAACTATTCATTTTGGCATAATAAGAAAATGAATTTTAATGAAATTTAAAATAATTAAAGATGCCTGTCTAATGTTTAGAACTTAGATCATCACATAGTGTTGACAGAAACTACTTCTAGGTTCTTTAAAAGATTTTGATGTGATAGAGAGTACTGGAAAGAGTGCCAAGAGTGGAAATACATAACTGCATAGAACTTTGAAATGTTAAAAATATCAGTACTTCACCTATAAAGATATTTTGAAAAAAAAAAAAAAGTGAAAAATAGCTGTACTTTATGAAGAAGAAAATCTTACACATCCTGGAAAAATCTCTCTGTAAGAGTCAATGCTATAGCATGAAGATAGAAGAGCCTTAATAAAAAATTGACAGCCAAATGTGTAAATGTATTCTGATAGATTTGGGACATCATGAATCAAAGTAGATGAATTAGGAATTAGGAATTTAACTCTATGATTCTGTAAAATATCTGCCTGGCGCTCTTCTCATATAAAGGAGTCTATGGAACTGCTCATAACATTACTGCATCCTAAGTAAATGAGGACTCAAAAGGAGATAGTCAATGCAGACTACAAATAGAAATATGCTAGATAGGTGGTAGATATGTGAAAAATACATCTGTGGAAATATAGTGTGAGGTTTATCTGAAATTTGGGTAGCAAGTCTTACTGAAGAAGTGACTTACAGCAGAAAAACCTTTTAGATCTCAGATAAAAAAAAAATTCTATGACAGACTTGCAACACCTCAGACTATAGATGATACACTGAAGTTTGAAAAGGATACATTTCCAGAAAGCTGTGCCTAGGAAGAGGAAGGCATATCTGGAGTCCCAGGCAGGTCGAGGTTATTATTCATTGATATGGAACGGCCACACCATCATTGCCTAAAACTTCAAAGGCAAGGGAATATCAAAGACCTTTTGAGATCTCCATTTTTTTGAGTCTCAAAGAGCTGTGCTTTGAGGGTAGGGATCTTGTGAATGCAGGGCTGCTTTTACATTTTCCTCTCAGGTTTTCATAAACAAGGCAGTCAGTATGGGAAAAAAAATATGCTGAAAAATCTCACCTTACGCATACAGTAACCGCAAACATATTTTAATTTCCCATTTTATGCAAATAGTGTTATGTAGGAAAAATCTCCTGTGACTTAAATATTCCTTCATCCACACTGATTTCCTAAATTGAAAAACACCCTTCCAGAAAATATTGTTTCAGAAAAGTATGTTACCTAGTTTTGTGCTTTGCAGTGTTTATTAATATGATTATGAATTTAAGAGAAAAAAAATCATGTTTCATAAAAGATATGGAAACATATAGATAAAATTAATTTTTCTACTCATCAAGTGCCCCAAAATTTCCATATTTAACATGAAAATATCTTTAATCTTAAATGGCATATAAGTGGAAGGGTAAGAGAGGAGGGAAGAAGAAATAGAAAGAGGAAAAAGATAAAACTCTTGAAAACAATTTCCTTCCTCTTCAAGAAATTTAAAACTGCATCTTTTATGATGTAATTCTACTAATCTATTTCCTAGATACAGACTATAGAAACATAAAAATTCTGAACTTCCCCCAAACTATCTTACTTTATTAAAAGAATGTGGATAAAGAAGAATGAACACTCTTTCTGCTGATTTTCAATTTAACTGCCTGTTCATCAAAGTAATGAAACATATAGATTCCAGGCTCTATACTGTATTTAAACTATGTGGGATATTGCTTATAGGAGAGGCAGAATATACCATCTTCCAAAATGATTTTTAATGTGGCTAGGGAGAAGAAAAGAAAGATGTAGATTTAAATCTCTATAAATAAAAGAGTGAATTGAATCTGGTCTCTAGGATACTGAGTGAATATTTTTATTATTAACTTTTTCAGAAGTTTTTATGTTATTTGTTCATCTAAAGCTATTCAATGAAGCTTAGTCAAACTTGTGAATGTTTTTTGGACAACAGGAGTAATATCTTTCATTAGTTGAATGTCCCCCTCTTTTTTTCTAGATTCATTTCTAGTGAATAGTGTTCTTGACATACATAAACACCTGGACTCCTTCTTATCTCTTTCTGCCAAATTTTTGGGGTCTGTAGTTTCTGAGACTTCCTTCAACAGACAAGGAGAGCATCTAAGCTAACTCTACCACATGTACTCCTAAAACAAGAACATCTAAGGGTATTAGAAGGCTTTGGAGTGATTCAGTAGGTATCATTTCCTGGATATGATCACTGTTGTAGTGAGTTGTAGTTTTATTTGCATTGCTGAGACAAAGGTACAAGTCAATGCTTTGAAGCTCTGCAGAGCTGAGTAACCTACAGGATGACTGCACCTGATATAAAGCCAGTGGAAATATTAACATGCAAACAAACTTTGCATATTTCTGACAGACTTTCTACACAGTGCCATTTTTACTTCTGTAAGAAGCAGTCAGAAGCTGCAAAACAAATTTTTGTAAGCTTTCAAGCATCCATCAAATAGTAATCCAGCTGACGACTGCTTGCGTAGACTATACTTAAGATCAATGGCTTACAGGGAATAAAGAATTCATTGAAGCAACCCAGCTCTGCAGAAAGTTACCTTTCATGGCATATATTCTTTTTAACATCTTCTTAGTGTCTTTAAAATGCTGCCTGGCATTTTCTAACTTCTCTGAGGACTGCAAGACTGAGGAAGTCCTGTGCATGGTTGCTCAAGGGGCTTGAGAGAACTGCCAAGCTACTGCCAAGCTACTGTCAAGCACTACTGTGTGAGTCTCTGTATTGGATTCAAAGGCATGTTACAAACATGAGTTTCATCAGGTCCAAGTTTCTATTTCAATCTAATATGAATCAGTTTAATATTTATTTTTCTCTCCTTTTCACCAGTCCTACAAGGAATTTGCAAAGACTTCTGTTACCTTTGCTAAAACCAAGCCTATTTGGAGTAGCCTAGAGCCTTTTACTTGCTGCTGTACAGTGAGTTTTCTTTCCATACTGCAGCAAGGTAAAGAGGTATGAAGAAACAGATTTTTTGAACAGAAACATGAAGTTTCGAGTGAAGGGAAATAATGTAAAAATTTGGACTGAATTTCCAAATAGTTTTGATGGAAAATAATGGGAGTAATAGTACAAGTATTTCAGTTCTCCAGATCTTATCAACCAGGGTCTTTGAGCTTGATACAAGCTTTGTGTCAGCACAAGTTTGTGTCAGAAATTGGTATTGCAGGAACCAGAAGTATTTTAGGCTAATTTCAGACAATTATAAATACATAGAATATAACAATTTTGACCTTGTCAAACCTTGTATGCCTAGGGGAATATCTTTCAAGAAAAAGCAACATCAGGTTAGACTTTTGTGATTCGAATGCTTTAGTCATTTTAGTCACTATTATAACAATAATAAAAGGATAGAATAACATTAAAATGGTCAAAAATGTCTAGCCTAATTTTATAAATAAAACTAATAGAATGTACTGTTAATTGCTAATAATCAATATATTCTACTACTAATATATAAAATTATTATTTTATTATATTAAATGCATCATAGAATAAAATATTATATATGTATTGTACATATATTATTTTTTAAAAGCACAAATTATAGCAAAAGTATTGGAGAGAAAAAGATAACAGATAAAATCAAAGAGAGAATATTCATATTGCTTCATACATGCCAGAGAAGGGCAATGTTCTTATAGTGGACTTTATGAGGACAGTATAGCTGAGAGAAATCTATACAGAATTATCTTTATATTTTCCTATTATTTATTACTGCTTTTCATTTTCTGTCTTCTTTGAAAGTAAATAATCCTCTAGATTTTTTCCTAAGACTCGATTCTAAACTAATAAAAAAATAAACACAAAAAAATCCTTTTGACTGTCATGAACTTTGGATCCAGCTCAAATAATTGCCCATTTCTCTGAGCTACATACAAAAAATGGTTAATAGGTCAAATGTGCAAATTGCTTAAGACAAGGAAACCCCTTAAGGGAAGTGTTATTAGTAATTGGAAAGGATAAGAACACACACACTTCTGGTCACAGTTTAAAGTTTCTTTTCAAGTGGCATTGCCAAGATTAAAGCTTTAAAATTAAATTCCTGATTGACAAAGACATCAATTACTTTATTTAGCAGTTTTGTGATTTAATTAATGGTTTAAGACAACTGCTTATTTAAAGCTTGAACCATTTTTATGGTAAGGTATAGTTTACATTACTAACTTCTCATCCCACTGGGACCACCCTTGTGAAAGGGCAATTCACTGTAAGATTTCCTTCTGCTCAAACCTCTTCCCCCTTCACTCGTGTTTCACCACACCACGGTTTTAAAAACAGCTGTTTTATCCTTTTATTTTTTTCCCTCTCTCCGCGTGCTTCAGTTTTGTTCCCTCTGGAGTTGTGGTAAAGCTGTCAACACTGAACACTCCTTGGAGCAAAAATTACCAATGTGACCAATGTGTACCAGTGGCACAAGAAAGCAACAGCTTTCCACATCTGTAATTATTCTTGAAGCATCTACTTCAATGCAATATATGGAAATCCAGGCAAATAAAAACTTGACCATCAACTGACTTAAGACATATTACCCTTTTTGGTGTTACTCTTTTTGAGGCAGTTGTGTAGCACCTCTGCAATTAATCTCCATTTTTTTCCTTTACACAGGTAAAAGATTTGTCAAGGATATGCTAGCATAACCAAAGCACTCTTTAAAAATAATGTTTTATTTCATGCAAAACTGTAACTCTGTAATTATTTTTTTTTAATAATTGTGAGTTAAGGTTTCACTCTGCATATTTAAGAGATAGGAAAGGATTAAGAGCTGGGGGTCATAACTAGCCTTACTAAAGGATAACCAAACTCCTTCAAGGCCTGGGTCTTGGAAGGAGTCTCTGGAAGTGGCAATTTTAAGAATGCCACTTTATAGCTATTATTGAATTTCTCCAGTCTAGGTTCTAGCTTTAGGAAGAGCATAACTAACCCAGGGTAATCCTATGAATGATGGAAGCAGCTCTGAGGCTGATGTCTCCTCCCACCTCTGCCTTTCTTCAAGCAGATTCAGCACTAACTAAAATGCACAGAAATATTTTTCTTCAGCTTCAGCTACTTGCCATCAGGACTCATTGACACTAAACCAGAAGTTATTTATGAAGAGATTGAAGCTTCATACTTTTTTTCATGAGTACTTCAGTAAAAGTTTATGATGAGAGTTTGTTTTGGATTACCCCTGAGGTAGACAGAGAATAGAAATAATTTCTGATTTCTTAAATGTAGATTTCCCAGGGAGTTCCTATAGATATGTAACTGCTGTAGATAAAGGTCTAAGATGAACTGTAGACCAAAACTGGCTAAAGGTGAAGGGTTTAAACTGTTTTGTGTCTATTTTATGTTCAATTGTTCAATAAAATGTCTTTAAAATGAAGGCAAAAAATACAGAGAAGAAAGTCCCTACATGAAGAACATGCAATAAAACAGTCATTTTTAATTATACCTCACTCGAGAGTTAGTAATTTTAGTTTCGATATTGCAGTATCTATGTACCTACATGTGAACTAGGTGTTTAAAATGCCCTTATCATCCGTAGAGACAATTCAGCTCAGTTTGCATAGATGTATGCTTGTGGTCAATTTAACAGATTTCAGTCTTCCACTGACTGTACTGTAGACTTCCCTTGACTAAAGTATTTACCCAAAGGACACATAGATTCTACATTAAAGAAGTCTAGTAAGTGTCAATTGAATCCTACTCTCATTTTAAGATGAGCTGAATCCATCTCTGGAGGCCACTTGTTATATCCTTTAATTATGAATAGTTATGAACTTACAAGAGTTTAACATTTTTTTTTCAGGAAGATGCTTGAAGCCTAATGCCTGTTAGAAGGAAAAGTAGAATGAATTTGTCCTAGACTTTAAATGCTCATTGGCTTCTTCTTTTTCACTCTAAGCCAGAGTATAAAACCAGATTTTATTCATTTCCTTGTAAAGACAGACATGATTTGGTAGGTGATACAGGAGGAATCTGGAGTCATTGTCTATTTTTTACATTTCTAGAGAATTTTTTGATTTGCCCACAGAGTAACTCGTGAGTTTGTACATGTTCAAAAGATTATTATAGGTTCTCACATTACTGGAAGAACATCCTACTTTTTTGAAAAAAAAAGAAAACAGGAAATAAAAAATACATTATATATACATAATGCAAATAGTAACTCCCCCTCAATTGCATATATAGAGATAATTTCTATATAATTCAATGGAAACTAAACCATGCGTGCAGGAAAATTGAGCTTTAGCATTGTGCATGAGAAAAATCTTGTAAGTTTAATTTTCATAGCATTTCATGGAACTATATCATATAGAAACCCTGTATCATATAGGTTCTTTATTTTTAATTATCACTTCAACTTCTCTCAGATGTATGTATAATTCTATCTCTAGTAAATTAATATTATTTTGGAGGATGTGAAAAGAAGGATTTTTTTTCAGGAGTATTGTAATCCAAAGTTAAATGTTAAATGATAAAACACAAGGTTGTATTCAGATTACAAGAAAATAAGGATAAATTGCATCCTTATGTATGTTAATTCAGGTTCTCTGTTATATAAACAGAATGTTTCTGTGAAGAAAAAAGGAAGTAAAAGTGATCATTTTTCTGCTGGTCAATAAGAGTTTCATGTGGCATTATTATACAATAAACATTAGTCACGGACAGGATGTAGTTTCCATCAAAAAGCTGGGAGACTTCTTCTTACTCTGTGTGCTTTGTAGACTTACTATACTGACATTATTAGGTCCTTGAAATCATCAAGTCTATTTCATCTCATCTTGGAGTTTTTTTCTCTCAATTTACTCTCTCTTTAAAAGCAAGAGTGCTCGGGTAGATTCATTTCATCTGTATTCGGAATATATCTTACTTATAACCTGCTTTTTGTTCATATAAAACCAACAAGTAAAGCAGCATACTGAACTTCTTGCTACTCTGAACAGAAAAAAAACGATATCTCAAAATAAATAAATAGATAGATGGATAGATAAACATAAAAATAAATACATGCATACATAAATAAATAAATAATGTAAAAAAATATATTTGTTACAGGAAATATTTCTTTGAATTTACAAATGGTCTAGGTCTAGGAGACTAAGATTGATTGTAGGGATTACAAACTAGCAATGCATCCATTGCAGTGTTTGAGTTGTGTGATCTGTTTAAATACTGACTACTTATTTAAATTCATCAGACACTCCAAAATTATCCTTCTCTACCGTGTATTCCCTACAGACAGCTAGCTGATCTTAAAGTAACCAGAAACCACTTTTGAAAGCCCAGCTGTCCTCTATTGTCCAAAACCTGGACTGGAGGTTGTAAGAACAGCATTTTTTTTTCTGAGAGTTTCCAGTTTATTGCAGGTCAGGAATTACTGTCAGATAAATTTGCCCATATTGGCATTTCCAGTTTCAGAAAAAAAAACTATAAAGATCAAAAACTTAAAGGGGAAATACACTGGTATTAAAAAAAAAAGTGTTACTTTGTGATTTTTGAAGGAATGTTGTTGTTTTCCTCAGCCTTACTTATCCATTCATCCCTACCAGCAGAATAGATCTTGTATGATGTAGTACACCCAAGCACATAGGCTTGAAAGAAGATGTTTAATGTCAGTGTGGCTTCTGATCTCTTCTCTCTGTCTGTGTATCCTCCTTCAGTGAGGAAAAATCAAATCGGAATTTTTGTGGGCCTATACCAGCACAAATGTGAACTACTGTAGTTAAGCCATGTACCACCGAGAGCTCTGGTCTGTTGTTCGACAGCATGCAAGATATCCCACAGTGATTACAGAATAACTAGAAACTTCCAAACAGTTCTAGTATAAGTCCCTGTTAGGGGCCTCAGTTGCCTGGAAGGACCTTGCCACCAACTGTGTCATTTTCTGTGCATTTTGGTCCAAGGGACCTACATATGTTCAGGCTTGGACTTGCATGAGCTGCCTCACAGCTGTAACTGCTTCCACTCCTGTCCCCTCTTGATGCCAAATTTCTTCTTCGCTTTCCTGGGTTGACCTTGAACCTTTCACTGAGGTTAACTTGCCATTGCCTGTTGGTCACAGCACTGTCAATAGCACCTATTGCTATATCTGTCCTGGTCTGCTCTCCCTGCTCAGCTGCTGCAGGATTGTGTCTGGTCGGTGCTGGGTCACCCCTGTCTCCTGGCTCACCTTCCCCTGTTGAGCAACATAATTTTTGCAGCTTCATTAGAGTCTTCAAGTAAACTTGGCCCTGCTTTGGTGATACCTACTAGTGCCTATTCATAACCACAAAAATAACCTCAAAATATACGAAAATGAAAAAAAAAAAGAAAAAAGGAAAAGGTAAATGACTCGGACTTTTTTCTCCTTGTTTTATTTATGGTAAAGTGTTTATTAAAGCATCCTGAATACCTGGAGTACCTGCAATCTTCCATACCACCAATGAATTTTGGAAGACTGCTTCAAGCAGCTGAATTCTATTCCTCTCTGTCCTGATCAGTTCTTCTCAAAGGCTGTCAGTACAAATAGGCAAATAGTCCTACCTGCAGTGGCAGGTATTTGTGTCTGACTTTTAGACAAGAAATGGTGCTGAAACCACTGACAACCTTCAGATGTGGTAAGCTGTTAGAAATCTATAGGGTGAATATGATGTTTTTACTATTGCTTGTCTGGTTTCATACCACTGTCTAAAGGTAAAAAAAAAAAAGAGAGATTGTATACCACTACTCTGTCCTGGAGCCAACCTTTTTACCACTTGGGATTCCCTTCAGTTTTACTAGTATAACTTATTTGACAGGTTTTCATGCATCACCCAGCTTTCTGCCAAATGTGGTGTTTGGTGTATCCTGCTTGTCGCTCACTTCATTTTTAGAGGAGTTTAAGTTATTTGCAAGGAATAGCACTAGCAAAGGAAACAGCTGAAGCATTGTATAGCCAGCCAGGAAGAGTGGTTAGCAGGCGCACTTATCTCTCTCTCTCATTCTCCACATTTGGATTTGTGATAGAGTACGGAAGTGAAATAAGAATTAAATTACCATGGCAAAACACTGACAAAAGTACATTTAGAATATTAAGTGTGCATGATGGCTACACTCTCATGGAACACCTCATCTGACACAGTAACAGGTAAAATCTGTGATGGAAGAAGCAGAAAAGAAAAAAAAAAAAAAGAAGGGTAGAAAAAAAAAACATTTTGACCTTCAGATTTTGCATATTGATCACATGGTGCTTCATTTCCGCTTTCCCTCTCTTGCATTATTATTTTTCAGTATCTGGGTCTTTCTGATGCACAGACTTCTGTTCTCTGGCTCTTTCCTGTAGTCTTGTTGGAGCTTAAAATCTTCACCTATGCACACAGCTCCCCAGCGGACCCACACAGAAACAAGAGTTAATTCAATTCAGCTAGCAGATATCCCCGTATTAACTTACAGCTACTTCTGTCGATCTTTTCCTCCTTGTTTGTATCTGTGTTTTCTGATTTTTTTTTCTACCATTGCCATTCTACAATGCTGCCTCTGTTCGAGCTCAGAGAATAGTCAGAGCTGCTGGATGCAATAACACCAAATAAATGGTTTCCCTAGCAACTAAACAAGGTGAAAGCTCCCAGGATTTCCTTCATTAATCGATGTAAGGCTAAGGAAAGCTATAGAAACAATTCCAAGAACTACCGCATCCTGTCGCATATCTCAAATGTTAACAGTCCAATTTCCCATATTTTAAAACTTGGAACTCACACAAATGGAAATGGCTTTTAAATTATTTTTACCGCTTTGCTGTCAATAACTAATAAAACAAAAACTTGTAATAACTAGACACATGCAACACTACAGTTATGTGCTATTCAAATTGCCATAGGATAGACAAGTCCCAGAGATAATAAATATTCTGTGCTCTCTGGCTAACTAATGCATTTTCTAGAACCAGACTGATTTATTTTGATTGCTTATTTTGATAAATGTTATTTGTCCAAGGGTAAAAAACAATAAATAAATAAAGACAAGTTATTAGTCTATTTGCCAAGTTTTGGAAATGGCTATCTTCTTAAAATTTAGCAAATCCCCACTTCATCTCTCTCACAAGAAGCATTTGTACCAGCTAAGAGCTTTGAATATTTTTCCAAAAGTAGAGAAGTGAGATGTGAGTGTCAGAGATATTATTAAAACTAAGCATAAAACTAATCATAATTTTGCTTCCCAAAATGCTCACCTGACATATGTGCTTCATAACATGAAAATGACTCTTGAAAATGACATCTTATAAACTCACACAATATGCTGTTAGATTGTATCTGCTTACTTTGCTGCCAAAGATGAATTTAAGAGCTATATCACTGTTGAGGAACAATGTTCATTTTCTTCCTCACTCCAGCTCTGTCAACATAATATTTCTGCAACTCATTGCTGGGATGTACCACAGGGAAAGCATTTTGCTTTCAAGACAACAGGTGAGACTTTCTTTCTCATGCATTTTTTGGATTACTTAATAGATATGAAACACAAATCTCATTTTTATATTTCCTATGAAGAATCTAATCCTCTGATAAAAATGCTTGTCTGATATGAGTACTTTAAAATACTGTAGTTTATGCATTGCTAATGTGGAATATACAACTAACTGAGGTGTTTATTTGAAAGAAAAGTTATCAGAATAATTCCAGAAAGGAATAGGAAAAATAGAATTCATTTCTATTGGTATTTACATCCTTCAAGAAATTGAAATCTAGGAACTTCATTTGAAAAATGCAGATGCAATCATACTGATAACTAGTTTTTGTTGCTATATAAACTTAAGTTTGTACAAGATTAAGTAAATTGAACAACTTTGGCACTGCTGAGTTGAAGATGGAGGAGATTAAAAGTGTATTCTGGGAAATATGATCCTTAGCTCCATTTAGTGTGCCTCATCTAGTTATGAGATTTTGCTAAGAGCTACAGCAGAAGATACAGCGTAGTCAGGAAGGAAGAGCTATGTTTTGAGGGAGTAGGCAATGACAAAGTATCTTGGAAAATTACCGTTTCTGTAGTGCCTGTAAACTTCTATCTTGGCAGCACAATTTTATTTCTTTTCTAGTTAGTATTACACTTCCAGTGCTCAGGTCCCTCTAAACGAAGTCTGTTTTGGAAAGTTTTTCTCATATGCTGCATAATTTAGCTGGGTAAAAATGGGCCTTAAACAAAGAATGTGGGCATAGCAAATGTTTACCAATATTTTTGGTTGCAAGTTATTATTAAATGAATGCACCTTCACTACATACATAAGGATTAATTGGAATGTCTCAAGATATTTCTGCATTAGCATTCTGGTTCAGAACTGTGTGCTTTCAAAATTAATCTGTGGAGTGTCACTATCTATCTGCTGTGCTTTGGGCTCACATCCTGGAGGACAAGCAGTGTGGCAAAATGGATTTTTATTTTGTCATAGAATCACAGAATGCCTAAGGTTGGAAGGAACCTCTAGAGGTCATCTAGTCCAACCCCCTACACACGCAGGGCCACCTAGAGCACATGGCACAGGACTGCATCCAAGCGGGTCTTGAAGATCTCCAGAGAAGGAGACCCCACAACCTCTCTGGGCAGCCTGTTCCAGGGCTCTGTCACCCTCACCGTCAAAAAGTTCTTCCTTAAGTTCCCGTGG
>JAUBNY010000048.1:8193173-8207605 GCA_032275445.1 Crypturellus soui | reverse complement strand
GTCCCCAGCTTGTACTGGTGTCTGGGGTTATTTCTCCCCAGGTGCAGGACCGTGCACTTGGCCTTGTTGAATTTCATATATTATATAAAAAAAGATGTCCGTAATGTGTTGCAGCTATTAATGGGCATACTGTCAACAAGGATACACTAGAGTTAGTTTGAAACAAATACCTCCAAAGATACACACATTGCGGACATCGGGATCAGTATCGGGATCACCCCTACTGTGCTGTATTACTTGCTAAGGTAGACATAGATTCAGTGTGATGTCGGCTGTGTGGCTAAATGTTGTCTTTGTAATGGTAAAATCCCTACATCACACCAAGGCTGTTTTAGATTCCCTATGAGCACACTGGGTTTGCATCTGAAATAAGGCAAAAAGTCTACTCCTAAAAAAGAAATATGAATAAGATGGGCTCAGAGGGGCACATTTTAATGCATTTTATTGTTACCATCAGACTGTAGAGGAGACATTGCTGGAAAAAGTGAATAAAGCCAAGAAAAAAATTTTCAGGTCACTATAACTGTGATTGATTATAGGCTTTAGTTTTGTTTGTTTTTGTAAACAGATTTAGGTCATCAGTAACAAGAATCCAATCACTGAATCTAAACCTGGGAAAACATTTTAAATGTGTTATTTAACTTGCCCTCTCTCATCACTCTTCAATATGTATCTGAGTTTAATAGAAAGACATTACACCATTACTGTAATGTTATAAAAGCAACTAGAAGCACTTATAACTTAAATAGGAGAGAGGCCTACAAAGTAGGTGGAAAATACAACAGAGGAAGAGATACAAGAGTAAAATTAAGGGGATAGTCACAAGTAGAGCATTGTAAGAAGTGGGCCAGTGATATTAATGAATTAGTGAATAATTGCTTAATAGGATTAAAAGAATATGTTAGGGAATGAGTCTATGTGCAGAAAATACACCACAAATGTAATAGTAGTTTTTCTTATCTCTGCTGCATGATTCTGTGAACACCAGAGCTGCTAAATTATATCAGAGTACAGTCAAACCATACTGCGTTTATCCAGGACACTGCCCTAGTCTCACAGAATAGTTCTCAGACTCCTTTTTCTTCTTATTATAGACCTTCAGTTGTGAGGCCATTACTGTTACATTTACTGGTTCACTTTTAAGGACAATAAAGAAATACTAACAAAAATAAAGCTCTCCAAACTACATAGGTACCTTATTTTTATTGTTTTAATGGTCTAATAAGTCAAGCAATCAGTATTTTTTTTGTTGTGAAAAAGATTTAAGATATTTGTTTGGGGCTTCCCTCTTCTAACCAAAGCATTCCAGAAAGAAATACAGGCCCATCCATCACACAGCACAGATGGTACAAAGCTGATACACAAAGGACTCTAACATAGTCTCCAGATGTTCAGAAATACCCCCCAAAAATGGCCAAACTTTACTACAGGTGAAAAAGAATATATTTCCAGAAAATTCAGACATAAAATATAACTATTTTTGGTTCAATATGCTTGATGAAGAACATAAGCTTCTTGTTCAAAGGTATATATGTCTGGATAGAAGCTACAAATGTCTTTATAATATAATTACAGGCTTGGAAAAAAGAAAACTATTATCTACCTCATAAAAGGCAGTAAAGTGCACTTGCATCTCACCTCTATCAATATATTTTTTTCCCTATAAAGCCACAGAAGTTGTCTGAAGTTTGCTGACAATAGGAACATGAATATCGAGAATTAGGCTGTAGGAATTCTTCAATCTCTCCCGTTTCTGAGTGCAGTTTGCCTGAGACTCTATCAATGTACATGAGAGGCAGTATAGGAGTCAAACAGACCCCTGAGAGAGGCAATATTTCTTCTAGGTGGAGGAAGAGAGAGAATATCTGAAATCAGCTTATCTGTGAGTAAAGATATTGCCATAGATACAGTGATTCTGCAAGTTTTTTGTTTTAAATCAAAACTTCCTCTAAGAAATCCTATTGTGTTATACATTTTTTCTACTAGTGAAATTATTAATTGCAAAATATCCTGGCAGTTCTGATTCATGTCCTATCTTGTACAGTATATAAGCATGCATGCCGTATCTGTCACAATCTAGCTATATTTTTGTTTGTCAAGGGGATTTCGATCTCCTAAATTGACATCATGGAACATTGCCCTAAAAGCCTGAAATTTGTAATGCTGCAAACGCAGTACTGTCAACATGAAGGCTCATTACAGATAAGTTATAAAAAATTCTCCTAAACAAATTCTTCATGCAGGTAATGAAAAATAAGCAAGCATCTGAAATTGAGACTCCTTTTTTTCCCAGTTGTTTTCTCTTGATTTTCATTCAGAAGGTTGCCTATGTTTAAATGTATTATTTGCCTTTTGAGGGATAAGGCTGAAAACACCACTAACAATGGCTGGCCAGTCTCAGAGCTGAATGGCATTGTTTTGTTGCAAATAATTGAGTCCTTGTTGACAAGGTTCCTAAGGGGATATTGTTTTAAAAAGCTATTTATTCTGGGAGAAAGTGCTTAGTCTGTATAGATTTTCAAGGAGTGACAAAGGTGACATGGAAGAAGGCACAAATACAAGAGCAAGAGGAAGATACAAAGGGCTTATTAAGGCAAATGTCATAAGAGCAACTCAGATAACAGGAGGAGAAAAATAAGAACAGGGATACAATTAGATGTGATCTAAGAGACAGCTTCCAGTACAGCAAAACACATTGCACAGGGAAATTTGAGCTTATGTTGCCATAGTGAGGGAATATAGTGATATGCATATCAAACATCCAGATCTTGATTTAATCTGTCTAGTTATGTTCATGTAAATAAATCACTAGCCCAGCTCTGGTACATCAGTGGTCGTTTTTCTAACAGCCAAATTCACTCTTTTCATTTTCTTCCAGAGGTAAAAACGCATTAAGCCCTTGAGAAAGATATTATTACAGCTCTTAATAAGTACTTGAAGCTTTCGATAGTGCATGACTAAATGAGTAATAACAGTCTGCCATTCCTCGATTACAATTTAATTAAGTTGATTGATTACTACCTTTAATAACTTTTAGACATTGGGAGATTTATACTGGAAGTAAAAATAAAGGCTAATCTTCCATAAACAAGCTTTCTTTTTGCTGCAGAATAGAGGGCTTTGCTATAAATTGATGGTTTTCTAGATACTAATCTATATGTGCCAGGGTTTTGCAGCTCACTAGATGGTGCTGTGCTCCAGGAGCTCAACATCTATTTGCCAAAACCCTGCCACCAGATGCAGATGCAGGCCCAGCTGGGGGGGCTTTGGCATGCACTAGCTGTATTCGTCATATACATAGATGTAGAAGTCTACATTTAGGCACCTATTATAAAAACAGAAAACACTTTGCTTCTCAAGCAGGAGTCCTTTGGGAAGCAGGCAGCCTTTCTGTTTTCCCAGCGGAGCTCTGAGTTTTCACTGGGGTGCAGAAGCTATCCTAAACTTTAGCACTTGGGACATACTGCACGCCACAGGCATACAAAGCTGTGGCTTCCCTCCACGTGTCATGAGGACAGCAACTGTGAATATATTGCTCTGTAATAATCCTGCTGAGAAGCTGGAGATACCCTCAGCACCAGAGTGCACTCAATCTCCTCCTTTTGCAGGGAATTCATTTGCGGAGACCGTGTAGCCATTATCAGACATACAGAATCCTGTTCACCCGTGGACCTAAATGTCTCACTCAATCAAAACATTAGCGAAAAAGATGAGCTAGTAAACATCAGAACAAGGTGTTCTATTACCCCTCATTGAGTGTGCTTTTATCTCCTTCCAGACATGCAGCAGACAGGCATTAGGAAATTTATAGCTCAACAAAGTTTTCATTTTCTGACTGAAAATTCTTTGACCAGTCTGGTTTCAGTCTGTCAGCATGGTACATATGACCTCTCTTGGAGTCTTTCATATCACGGTCAGCAGTCTTCATTATTTTTTATCTAAAGTATCTTTGACATGCTTCACTGGAAACAAACTTGCTGGCACAATCTGTCTTGTTTGGACTGTGACTGTCACATCCATACTGTTCTCTTACAAGACCTCAGAGATCTCATGCTGATTGTCCTAGCTATTCATACCATCTAATGTTGGCAGCTGCAGCATCGAAGAGAAAATCTTGGGATTGCTTAGCCCCCAAAGTATGGGAATCACCTTTCTGCAGGGATTATTGACCAGAATATTCACTATCTGTACAATATGGTTATCCTAGGAGACCAGTGATAGGGTACAATGAAAACGATGTAGGATATATGTGTGAGGCAAGACAGATACATGTGATGATTTAATGGGACAAAAGAGGAAACCAGTGAAGGTGAAGAGTGAATGGCACAAAGCACAACACTTGCGATCCTACTGCAAAATAACTACTATCTCCACAGAAATCATTGTGGCAATGCATAGAATGTATTGTGGCAAAGATAGACTGGGCACTTTTGAGAAACTCTAAAAGCCATCTCCGGGGCACACTCCTTAAAAAAATTTAAAAACAAAGTCCTATATTCATCCATCTGGGTTTTGTTCAGGAGTTTTGTTGGCCTGGATTCTGTACTGTTGCAGAATGAGCACTTAGCAACTTTGAGCTGCCTATCTGGACTTTTTGAGAGATATAACTTCTGTTTTGAAAGCATTCTTTGTGTATTTGCCATCTCGAAGACAAGCTGGAAAATAACTGCTTCCTGGATATCCTAATATAGTGTATAAAGTAGCTATTGTCTTCATGGCCACGCTATTTTTGGACTATAAACAGGCATAGCAGTTCATAACAGTGCTCTACCCTAGACTGTACTAACTGCCAAATCAGTTTTCAGGAGATGGTTTTTACCTGCAGAGTTAACTTGTTTTAGAGTCTATATATGATGAACAAAGTAAGAGACCCCTAAAGCTTTTCTGTTTTGTATTTGGAAAGCAAAACTCATTGCCTGATCCCAAACTGTATATTTTAAATGATATAAGGTGCCTGTTCATCTCAAATAGCACATTCAAAAAATGGCTTTGAATTGTACATCATACACCTAGAGTTGTAGACCATAGAGTTGTAGACCATTGGACCTGTTTTGTCTAGAGAAGAGAAGATTGAGAGGAGATCTGATGAACATCTGAGAGGTGATTGTAGGGAGGATTGGGCCAAACTCTTCTCAGTGGTGGCCAGTGACAGGACAAGGTGTAACATGTGTAAGTTGAAATCCAGGAACTTCTACCTCCATGTGAGGAAGAACTTCTTTCCTGCGAGGGTGACAGAGCCCTGGCATAGGCTGCCCAGAGAGACTGTGGAGTCTCCTTCTCTGGAGATCTTGCAAATCTGCCGGAATGCAATCTTGTGCCATGTGCTCTGGGTGTCCCTGCTGGAGCAGGGGGTTGGACTGGATGATCTCTAGAGGTCCCTTCCAACCTCAACCATCCTGTGATTCTGTGATTCTGAGATTCTGAGATTCTGTGATTCTGTCACCTGCATAGTGCCCAAATAAAAGAAAATCAGTGTTCTCGAGTTTGGTACTAAGAGAGTGACACAGAGCACAGAGTAGCATACCTGTGTTTCTAAAGCTGAGATGTTATGGAAACTCTTATCCCCTTAACCTGGAAGGTGGGCTTTCACTGAAGCCAAACTAATGAAACTCAGGTGTAACATGCACCCTGTACTCATCTTTCCTTATTTTCAGACTACAGTACTTGACTTATTTCCTTAGAAAGGAATGAACACAACACCAAGAACTCTTAAAAAAAAAAAAAGTCTATCCTTTGAACAAATATCCTGGTATCGAATCTGTTATCCTTTAGCACAACTTACATAAAATATATGCTTAGACTTGACAGTATTAGTGGGAATTCTCACAACCCTGTTTTTAAGTCAGGGTTAACTGGAACTTTGTGCGGTATTACTATCCTATTTCCTAGTTATTTGCATGTTTTGCACAATATTTTTGAAGTCACTGTTTTTAATTTTTTTGAAATAAATGGAAACATCATATCCCCAAATTCTAAAAATGATCCGTCTTCTAAGTTAAAAGTCTGGATAGTGCATTTATTCTAGCTTATTTGAATCTCAAATCCAACCAAAATCAAGTTATTTGAAGAAAGTAATTGTTCAGGTAAGATTAAGACAAATATTTTAATGTTGCCTTGGTATTTCTCAACTCTGACTATGAAGTATCAGACTAATTAAGTCTGTTAGCCTGATACCCTGCTACCACTAAACTTCAAGCAAGTTAGTGTCCCTTCAAAGAGATTTTAAGGATCACCATCTTATCTTTTTAGTTAACTAGACTGTCTGTTATGGTTCCTCAGCTTTGCCAGTACTAGGAAAAATGGGATCTGACTGGCATATTAAGACAAGATAATTTATTCCTGCAACTGACTAGCATACAAAGTCTCAGCCCAAAGTTGAGACAGCTCATCAGAAAGGTGAAATCCTCACTATACCATGTTGCTGAAATTCAAGACCAAAAATCCTCCTTGGAGGTAAGATGCATACACGCAAGAGCTTCTGAATGTTGCAGAATGTAGGCCCAGTGCGTATGCAAAACCTCAACAGAGCAGTGGAATTTTGGGAGGAGGAGAAGGAGGGAAGGGAACCATTTCTCAGAACCTGCTACCTGCTCCCTAAGGAACAAAAGAATGGCTGGAGAAGATCTGAAGCTACACTAGATAGTGCTTTTAATGTATTTTTCCTTTGCTGAATTTTCTAATTGTGACCAAAATTGAGTAGCAAATAACCAAACAACAGAAGGTGGCTGTGCTCTCTGTAATTGTACTCTGACCAGAAAGGAATTCAGGAAGTCTCATAAAATTATTCACCACTTTTTCATATCCTAGAATTGTGAAAATGTGGACTAACACACAGAAAAAAAAAGGAGCAAAACAACAACAACAACAACAAGCAATAATCCTAATTATTCAATTCTTGTCTATCCTATTAACTGGAGTATTAAGTATTGGTGTGTTGAAAAATAATAAATAAATAAATAAATAAATAAAGGGAATAAAAATGAATACTCCAGGAAGTACAAATTGTTTGAAATGATCCTTTACAAAATACAGTCTGTGACAGAACATTTTATTAAAAACTAAGCCACATGATCATTGTCTATGTTTTCTTTCAAATATTTTTTGTAGCAATAATACATGTAGGTGGAATAAGATCCAGCTGCAGCTATTTCAGGTAAAGGGAGTAATGCTGTGGCTTCTGCCTATGAGTCACCTGGGACTCCTGTACGTTGTTGCTCTATGACAGATGACTGACAGCTTGGAGGTAGAGTGTGTTAATGGAAGGTGGGAGGTTGAAATGATACACATGAGGGAAACGAGGCTACATTTCCTCTGAAGTCAGGTAAAATGCTCTTCCTTTTTGCAAATATTCTAGCAACAGTTGAGCTCCAGGTGCTATTCTCAAATCAAACATTTTGATGAAACCTTCAGACTTGCATAAACACCATTCATAATAACAAATATTAAAATACATTTATAGTCTTTCATAGCAACAATTTCTTTTTTACTTTGTGATCAACTTAAGGTCCTTTCCAATAGCTGTTGAGGTGAAGGTATCTTTCTCTTGACCTCAAAGCTAGACTGCACCTTCAACAAGTACTATTATCTCACTGTAATGTCCTGAACCAAATATAAAGTTGGTGTTCTGGCAAACTTTTCCTATATTTCAAATTCAATGTCATTGCCTTATGCTGACATCTAGTGGATAAAAAAGAAAACAGAACTTAAAAAAAACCACACATATCTTGTTTTTGAAATAAACAGTATTAAAGTTGTGTAAACTTCTTGGTGTAAAATATTAATCCACAGTAAACCTAGCAATATTTTTTTCTACTTGAAATTATTAAAACTTATCTCTAGCATTTACAAAACTTAGTTGACCAAAACTCTGCAGAAATCAATCTCCTGCACTATAATACATCTGATAGTAGTGCTTCCTATCTTTCCTAGTAATTTGTCCCAAAGAGGTAATCCCCTTTGCAGTTGAGGCACATCACAAAAGTTGTCAAATCCCTCCTATATAAGTCTTTTGTTTTCAATCTGCTTTTGTAAATCATCCCTTAAAAATTCATGTCATGTAATTCCATATGATGAGAATTTCCTGGTTTCTTCACAGATAATATGCTGCCCTATGTTTAGCAAGAAGTGTGAAAGTAAGAAATGATGTGCTTAGCAAGTTATATGCAAAATGATGATTTTTCTGACAGTTGGAAAGTAATGAGTGAGAGGAGCAATTATAGAAAGAGCTAGCAAGGGCTGTATCCCTATTTCCTGTTTGTATGTTCTTCATTGACTGCATTTTAGATTTTGTTTAGTCTAAACATACATAGTCTATACATACAACCCTGGGCACAAGCAGGCCCAGTAAAACTGTGGAAGAGTTTCCAGTGTAACTTCTTATACTAGATATAATGTCTGTATACACCAATACATTTTCTCCTGAGGCATACGGGAGTAACTTATTTATTAATTTATCAGGAAAGTCTCCTTTGGAACAGAAAGGCTCCACAATTTCTGCTTAGGAGGCAAAAGCAGAGAAGTTCACAAAGATCCAGGTTCACGAAGGTCCCTCAGTCAAGTTACTCTGACACCCTTCTGATCCCCCAATTCCTTTGTTTTGGCAACATTTCTTGTGACTTCTGTTAACTTCTTCTGTTCTGTTAAAATAGTTTTTAACTTAGCTACCACATTCCAAAAATTTTTTCTTGTGAGGAATAATGGTTGGTATGACTGTGCAATCACCAGGGAGTTCAACTGCTAAGAGGTTATCTAAGACCTACAAGAACTGTTATACTGTTTTTGTTGGCACTACATGAATATAGGCTTGAGTTAACCACATGGCAGAGTTTGCACATGTTGAATTCCTTCTGCTAAAATAAGTAGGATCTGAGTATGATGAATAATACAAGATAGATATGAGTGCCTGAAACTACTCACCTGGAGATCTGGCATGCTCTTAGAATGAGCATGTATATGACACGTACGATGGAGATGTTGTACTTGACGCTCCAAGTAATGCAGTATAACAGTGGAGACCTCGACCTTCGGGTTGAGTTCTAAGTTTCCTCATTTGCCCTCTGATTGCCTAACTCATATTGCCAAGAGACTCTTATATCAGAGAATTAAAGTACGCTTGGGGGAAAAAGATTACCACCACAAGTTACATCTAAGAGGTAGAGAATTTATTATTTCTTAGATGGCATTTAGGCAAAAAGTCAGAGATCAGCAAAGGGATACAATCAGAGATCAGGGATGTAATCATACTCTTTGCTGCCAGAAAGCAGAGCCTCTTAGGCTCTTCTGCCCTTCAGGACACACCACATGCCCAGAGTCATCAAAAGCTATAGTAGTTTTCATATAGTCTGAAGAAAGCAGGAACAATACTATAGAATCCATTCCCTCCTAAACTCCATCTCTTATCTGCAACTGAGTTCGTGCTACAGCATGCTAGATGCTACAGCATGCTAAATGCTACAGCAAAAAGGTTACCTTTTGTGCAATGTTTAAAGACAGGTGCTAACTAAGTTCTGCTTTTTGACTCTTACATATTCTCATCTCAGTGGGACCCTGAGGGTTCAAAATGTCTGTAAATCTGGTCATTCTGTTTTAAAATTGCAACTCTGTTGGAAAGCTATTTACACACTCATAATTCAAAAACTTCTTTTCCAAACCAAAGTTATGCTGGGGAACTGGATGAGTCATGGGACTGGGAATTGAATATGAAGCCTTTCATCTTTAGATCACAAGTTCAAATATGCCCTGGGTCACTAAAGCTTTGCCATGTACTGACTTTTCAGCATTGTATGATCCAACGCATATGAGAATGGCAAAAATCCATTCTTGGGGACTATAGCGAAATTCCATCAGGAGGGGAAAAGTCCCACTCTACAATAAAATCCAATTGCTTTGCCTGAAAAAAGCAAAAGACGTTCTTCTTTTGCTTGTTGTTTGTTTTTGCCCTTTTTTTCTAAACAAAGATGATTAACTGTCTTATGAAGCTGGAATGTATTTATTTTCCCTTTTTCAATTAAACATACAACATAAAGCTTTACAACTTTATGGGCAGTTGAGGTGACTCAGTGTCAAGGAGGACCAGATCAAAATAGGCCTGACAAACAGACCTGATAAGCAAAAGTCAGCTAGGGCTACACTGCTATTTTCTTTTGAATTTTCTTTTTTATCTTTGAATATTAGAAAGGAACATCAACATTACTTTGGAATGTTACTATTGCTGCCTCTAATTTTAGGTATATATGATTAAATTTACATATTATTAAGCATTGTAAGCTCTATTTTTATGTAGGTAGAAAGTCATTGTAGATTCATTTACTTCATTTTCCTCTTTCACAAAACAGTAAAAAAAAAAGGGAATGTAGACCTAGGATGGAGGACAAAAAGTCAGGACACAGTATTTATGATCTCATTCAACCTCCGACGTTATCAATCTGTAGGAGAAATTTGATCCCGAACATAAATTGCATTTCCTAAAAAAACATAATCTTGCCTTAAGACACCACCACCACTGATTACAGGGAATGTCTGTGTTTACACATTTGTACTGAGCATGCTGACTGTATTAGTGTCCTAGGAAACAAACCGTGTGCAGCAGAGAGACCTGCTCCAAGCACTAAGCAGAAAAATAAAAAGAAATTTTGAAATCAGACCCTCCGATCTCTAAATCCTTTCAAATTCCTGAAGCACATTAGCTTTACTACTGCATGATGTGCATGGTAGTATTCCCCCTAATGAAATCTGACTAAAAGTTTAAATGAGTTTAATGCATGAAATGTATAAATAAAATGTGGCCTTGATTAAATTTAGACTTGATACATAACTTAAATGGGTAGCACAAGAGCAGCTTCAGTATCATGTGTCCAGGCTATTTTTGGTTACATTTGGTTAAAAAGAGAGTGAATTTTAATATTCTGTATAAATAGACAACGCTAGGAAACTGCACATAAGTTATAAACTTCAATTCAGTTAAAAATCAGATATTTTCTGATATTTGTAATGTTTGAGAAGGGCTTGCTAAGTCCTATATGGATGATGCATCGTTACTCCACATCATATTTTAAAGTGAATCTTGGAGTTTGTTTGCTGCCTGACTGACAAGCATCTCCCGGCCATGCCCAGAACAAGCAGTATCTGTGTGAGCTTTGTCACATTTCCTCACTAATGTGTCTGACCCTTGACCCGGAGAAGCCCATTCTGTGACGAAGAAGGTAATTCACTTCCTGTATCCGTTAAATCTTTGGCTTCTTTCCAAAGTCTTCCACTAGGCACCCATATAGTCTTCTGTCACAGCCTCGGAGAAGCTGACTTTGGTAAATTTAATTAATTTTATAGTGACTGCAAAGAAAATGCCACTTTTTTTGTCAGGGCTGCAAACTCAGTGCTACCACTACTACTGATTTACACTCAATCGGTGTACTGTACTCAAATTTCCTCCAATGGGAGCTGGATGCTGGCCAGCTTTGTGCAGTGAGAAATCACACGCAGACAGTTTTCATTGGCTCTCATTCCACTCTTTAAAATCCTGTATGGTTTATAACCAACTACAAACTTCCTCAAGAGAAAGTGGCTGAAGGGGAGCAGGATTTTCTGGGAAGGGTAGGACATGCCAATGAGAAGCCACCATTGTATATATGTTATACATTAACAAATATATTTGCTGTCAGTGTCAAGCAAATATGTGACAATCACCATCTCAGTTTCAGCAATCAGTTATTACGCAGTTATTACGTAGAGGTGCAAGCCCTCTACAAGGGGGTCATTTTCCTCAAGGAGTTCAGATCACTCCTGGGCTCCATCCTTTATAAGCTCCATGCAGACCCAAAAATGCGGTCTGCATTTCTCTCTTTATTCTGGTGCCCCAAAGCTGCTTTTGAATAACAGATCCATTTTCTCAAGTTGATCACAGCCAAAGCTGTGAATGACACTCAATACTATTCACCAGGGGATATGGAGAGACACACGATGCAGATTTTGCCTGCTGGAAAGCAGGGTCACTGGTTCTTAAGCAGTAAGCTCTGGATCCTCACCCTATAGATGGGCTAAACAGCACGTGCATGAACTAGCCCAGACAGAGCAACCCGCACGCCAGAGCTCGTTGGCTGGCACATGTCGTAGAGACAGGAGAGATTATGCGAACCATGTTTTTTGACAGCTTAATGACACATTGAAAACTAAAGAGATGCTACTGCGTAATTCAAACCAATGCCAGCCATAAGAATGGCCACAACTGCTCAGCCAATCCTATGAGGAGGAAGAACCCAAAATTAGACCAGATACTGTATGCTTTCATTCAACAGCAAAATTACTGGTCTGCACTCCTGTTTCAAGATAACAATAATATATTTTCTGATAATCCGAAATATTGTCTTCTCTATATTAAATTCAGCAGGGCTTATTGGAAGGAATATGCACACACACTGCTTAATTTAATAATTTTGCTTATTTTTAATAATAAACAATTCTTAAACTGAGAATTATTCCTAGGTAACACCAGAAAGGTTCATCATGTTACAGCTTTATATTAAAACTCTAAAATAGTAAAATCCTCAGTTGCTTAAGCTTTCTCTTTCTTCTTTTTTTTTTTAAAGTTCACTTTGGATTCTGCCACTTCTGAAACGATGAACGCTGTAAAATTGGATTTGAAACCACAGCATTAAATGCTTAAAATTTGATCCTTCTGTTGGGACCTGGGATAAATTAAACTGATGTACATTATTTTTAAAGAAAGGAAAAAATATGGGAAGCGGGTTTTGAAGCCTGGAGGCAAAGAACAAAACAAGTTATGCAGGTGATATAAACCATCTTATTTTCATTTTTTAATGGTTTTCTGCTTCCATATGGTTACTCAGACTGGAAGTAATTCTCTAGAAAATACATTTCAATGTAATAACTAAAATGTTTTACATATATATATTTTATGAAATGGCAACAGTTATAGCAAATGATTAAAATCAATATTTTTTCTCTACTTATATTCAGCTTTTAGCACCTAGTGGCTATTTAATATTTGCTGGTCTCATGGAGATTATGTGGGAGCATGTACAAATTGGTAAACAGCATTAGATGAAATATTGTAAACTACTTCTCATTAAGGTATTTTCGACACAGGATGATCTTAAGAACATAATACAAAATCAGCACAGCAATAACTATGCTGAATTCCTTGGTGAAGCATTTGACAGTAAATTTGCAGTTATCAGCAACTTTTCTGGTTCTATAAAATAATATAAGTTGAATTAATACCAAAATCAAAATAATTAGAAAATAATTAACCCCAGAGAAAACCCCAGTTTTCATGAATAGTTAATAAATTCACATCATCACAGAAGTGTTTGCCTTTGTTCCTAGTATAGGGAAGAGAGAGAAAAATTAAGATCGATTGCATTCCCAGTTGCTGATTTGCAAAAGGGCCTGCATTCCTCCATCCAGACCATCTTCAAGAGTGACATAGTATTTCTCACCATCTCCAGTAATGCAGTTTCAAATCCCTTTCATGGGCACCATGTATTACCTACAGCAAATAGGATCTGCAGCCTTGGAGGATGCACATTCACTCCTTCCTGCAATATTAGGTGTCCATTTTGAAGGCTTACGCATGTTCCAGCTGGAGTAATTTTCTCATAATCACAGAGTAGTTCCAGAGAGGAGCCAGAAATAAAACAGTTCCATAAAACAGCTGCTGCCGTTCAGAGCTACATTAGCAGGGGAGCAAATCAATAGTTTGTAGATATCTGAAAAAAAAAATGCGAGAGTGGCTACGAGCTGGAAATCTTGTTAAACACATAGGAGTTTTAGCATGGTAATGGGTGTTCACAAGTCAAACATCTGAGGCTGGGGAGGGGGGACATAATGCACCAGTCCTCTGCAATAAGGACTCTGCTCTGCTTCGCACTGATCCATGCAAAATAGTTCATGCCCTGCTCCTGCTCCCAATTCTTCGGGCAATCTGTTCAGCCTCCATACATTTAGCAGTGGCAGCTTTTTACTCACGGTTTGACAGACGTGGGCAAGAGAGTGGCCTGGAGCATTAGGATGCGTGGCCACAGCCTCCGTAGTGAGGGAGGAGGCGGAGAAGAAGGGATGAGTGAGGACCAGCTCCATGGATCTGGTGCCAAGACCTCAGTCTCCACGCATGGTCAAATTGCACTATGTGCCTTGCACCACCGAACCTACAACGCTCTGGAAAGAATTCAGAAGTAAGGCAGAGCATAAAGCTGGGAAAAACATCAATTTCCTCTGAACACCAAAGGCTCTCCATTGGAGTTGGTGTGTAATCATAGAATCATAGAATGCCTAAGGTTGAAAGGGACCTCTAGAGGTCATCTAGTCCAACCTGCCCTGCACACGCAGGGCCACCTACAGCACATGGCACAGGACTGCATCCAAGTGGGTCTTGAAGATCTCCAGAGAAGGAGACTCCACAACCTCTCTGGGCAGCC
>JAUBNY010000048.1:8169335-8193073 GCA_032275445.1 Crypturellus soui | reverse complement strand
GCCTCATGGTCAACCTGTCGTCCACCGTGACGCCCAGGTCCTTCTCAGCAGAGCTGCTCTCCAGCAGGTCGGTCCCCGGCCTGTACTGGTGTCTGGGGTTATTTCTCCCCAGGTGCAGGACCCTGCACTTGGCCTTGTTGAATTTCATGAGGTTTCTTTCCCACCAGTTGTAATCAATGGCATGTTTTAACTGCCACACTGGTAAAGGGCCATAAAAGTTCATATATATTTTTAATTGTTATTTTTAATTTTCCCTGCTCTGTAACTTTTTAAAAATATTGTCATTGAGTAATCCTAAGAGCATAAAATGGAGAGGGCAACTTTTCAAACTTTCTTTAGCTTTAAAAGTCACAGAGATCTTGTATTTTTGTTTTCCAAGAGATAGTGGGGAACTAAAAGCAGAAGAAAGCCTGACTTATATTGATTTTAGCATTAGTTTAAAAAAAAAAAAAAAAAAGGAAAGGGAAAAGTATTACAAAATTCACACTTTCTTATTTTAACATGTTTGAATTTCACACTTACATGACCTTTGAAAAAAATCACCGTTGTGTAATATTATCCACCAAAGTTGATATGTATATTACACGTCCATAGTGATATTTTTAGGTATCTTAATAGTGATAATATTGCCTGTTGTTCATAATAAAGCAATGCTGTGAAATCTCATCTCTGAAATAATAGAATGCCATTATTATTGAGTACTATGGAGACAAGACCCAAGATATCACCCAGTTTTTGTTGTGTAAAATACTGTTGCTGGTTGGTAGGGAAATTACAGAATGTAAAGTGATTGTCACCTCAGTTGTTTGCAGTTCTATAACATGATCAGTTATTATCTGGGGAACTAGATGCTAATAAACATATACTCAACTAAAATAAAAAGTCTGAAGAGAGCTAATAAGTTATATTGAAAGAAACCCATGAATTATACCACAGATATTCTAGCAGTCACTTTAACAGATAAATGTACATACATACATACATACATAGAATATACGCAATTTTGTCAACAGAAAAGCATGACATAGCATAGAGTTTTAATAATTTCTTACATCTATCTGAATAGACTTTTATATGCTATGACCATATATGAACCATAGAAGAATTTGCTAGACAAACATCACTACTATGGAATTTAAAATAGAACTAGTAGAAAAATAGAACAATGAAACTTTCACTGTCTTTTAAGGATTCTTTGTTACTGACCTCACTAGGGTGGTTGGATGCTACTACCAATATCACCATCTCAGCTAGTTCTAAGAGGACTATAAAGTAACGTCTATTAACTAAAGTACTATCACCCTATTCTTTCAATTTCCATTACTCATCTCAGCTTCATAGATACAAGCATAGGCGTGTTTGAGGATTTTGGGGGATTTTTTTTTTTGTCATAATCATATGAAAAACAAATGTTGATACTCAGCAACAACTGTAGTAGAAAGCATGTGTCTAAATTCTTTACTCTCCAAAACTGCTGACGGCGTGGCCTGAGAAATCATCTCGAGAGTACCTCTATAGGTACTCTCTATATTATGCTTCTTGAAGGTCCATTTGTGTCTCTGTGTTTCATTTTTAGTGGTTGTGGTTTTTTTTATTCCAAATCACAGAATAGTATTTTCAGTAAGAAACTATTAATTCTCTGTGACTTCAACACTATTAATATTATGTCTGAATTACTCCCATTTGTATTTCCAGAAAATAAACCGAGGCATACATACAGTATGTCTGTGCTGTCATCTTGGATCTCTGTGTAGCACTGGCAAAAATATTTGTTAAATTGGAATGAAAAATATTTATTAAATTGGAATGGAAAAAATATGATTAAAATCTCAGTTTCAATAAAATGAATTTTGCCTTCTCTGGAGCACATATTTTTGTATTCAGCTTTATCTCTGCCATGATATGACTTTGCAAAACCTCAGCCTACTTTAGCTTATAACTGAAGTCAGAAATCAAATTTAGCAAAATATTTTAAAAATTATCTTCAAAAATTATCATTCAAAAATAATTGACATTTTCCACTGATTCTTTTCATATGGTTGCTATCATGCTATACCTAACCATCAACATAAAACAGTTCTTTATCAATCTGTGGACTCTCCTAAGTATTACTGGTCATTTGTCACCTGCAGCTGTTTCTGGTAGTTCTATAATCTGCAGAAAGCCAGACAAAAGTGAAAGGGTTTTTGAAATGTTTCTATCATTATGCCTTTGAAATCTGCTGTGTATTTTCCTCTTTCTTATGAAAGAAGAGGAAAATATTTTCTTATTACTTCATCCAGCCCTTAGAAGTAATAGCAATGTATAAGGCAATTAATAAAATCTACCAGAATCAGTAAATCAAAATGAAGAATCACACTCCTCTGTACTGGAAAAAAATGTAGAAGGTGGCTTCAGTAACAGATAAATACCTATTTGACAATCTCATTTTTCAAAGTCGAGACTGTAGAGCAACAGAATCATTTCATCACTTTTTGTGCTTTGCACAAACCCAACAACAAAATCTCCCATACAAGGGAATTTAGTCTGAGTTTCATGGGCCTAAATGGAAAATTTAGATCTTTTAAGAGATAATGTTCTAAGCCTGTTTGTGAAATAATTGTGGCAAAATAAATGACACAAGCTAGGCAGCCATTCTGCACAATCTCCCACTCTGCCTTACTTCACCATGTGTTCCCCATGGACATCCTTCAGTTCTCTAGCATCATCTTATGCTTTCTCCTACTAAGCAAATGCAGCTTAAAGCTAAGTTAATGATTGTTCATTATACCCGTGAACAAACAGTTAGTGAAAGCAGTATAAGCCTCCTTTTGTGGGGTTGCTCTATACCAAAGGAAACTACCCAGCCTGATTTGCCGTGCTGCCATTTGTCACATCTCATTACCTTAGGTATACTATGGTAAGTTACAGCAAGGATGTGACTAACGGTAACCACATGTAATGCTACACAGTGCCATCTTGTCTGCCAAGGAAATTTAACAAGGCATGATTTCCAGAGATCAAACCTTTTTCTGTATTTTTTTAAAGCAGTTTTTAGTGGCTAGAAGACAGAAGTAGGGAGCCTTTAAGTCATTAAAAATCATCTTGTGTTCTTCAATGAGTTCAGTACTATTAAGCGTCATATCCATAAATGCAATCTGATTTTTTGATATGACAAGCTGACAGTAAAAAGTGGAAGGAAATCTGGAGTCTGATCCTATTCTTAATGAAAGTCAATGGGCAAACCTCTGCCACTTCACTGGCAGGAAGAACAGGATCTCATCAAACTTAAATCTAGCAGTTCTAGGAACTTGAAGTCACTGTTGTGGCATCTGGCCTTTGAATCCTGGAGCTAATATGATATGAACCCCCAACAGACAATACTGTTGAATAGACTTAATATTTGATTCCAAAATGGGATGGCCCAGATTCTCAGATTATGAACTAAATTTCACATTACATTGATTTGCACAATCTGACCAGTAAATTATGTTTTGTTCCATAAATGTGTGGCAAGGTAGAATGATATATTCATACATAATAAACATATTCTGATTCCTGGGCATGTGTCTATGACTGAAAATACGGACAGCTTATTTGAACTATTGTAACTTCTGTCATATGAGCTTGATATTTAATATAAGCATTGCTTACTGATCAGAGACTAAATAAAATCAGGAAAGACTGCATATTTCTGGAAAAAAAATGATGTGAAGTTGCCTTTGGGTCCATTACTTTCTGTCTGAATAATACAATTGTTATTACATGTTCAGGGAGCATGGAAAAGCCAGCTCTAGTAGCTGCAGAAAGATGCATGCTGAAGGTGATTGAAAATTTGAGAAGGAAATGGACTGAAGAGTTATTGCTAACTGTTATATTCACAGAGCACTGGATAGAAAACTCAAAATAATGTGGTTGACTTCACAACAGCTTAACTTTACAAGTATGTGTAGCGGAGAGTCTCTTCCCTGTAGCTGGTCCTGTTTTCAGTATTTATAGTTATTCAAATTCATAGACTTGTTTAATATTTGTCTCACCAACAGAATCACATGGGAAACAACAATACGATACTGCAGATGTGACTTCAAACTTCCACAGAAATACATTTATACACTTTATAGTGTTTTTACAGTGTTCTTTTCATAATTTTATTTTAGGTATGCCCAGCTCCAAGTAAACTCAGAGAGTCTGAATTAAAAAAAAAAAAAGTAATTTTAATTTAAATCCCCGAATCAGGGCATCCTGTTTTGAAGTTTGAGAAAAAATTCAGAAATCAGTTGCTGTGTTCTAACGCCTCCCCTGTGGCTCATTCCAGCTTGAGTGGCGTTTTCTAAAATAAGAGGAAGGAGCTGTTGTCAAGTAGTGCCATCTTTTCTATGGAAATGTTATGGTTTTCCCTGATTTTTAAGGAAAGATCTGATCCTTTACCATTCCTACCTTGTTTTGGTAAAATTTTTCCAATACTAACAATAATATCCACCTTTGAAACTTGCGTCCCACTCTGCCTTAGTCTGGCAGATCAGACACGTAGCCGTGCTTTTGAACACCTTCATAGCCCTCAGCAAACTGGTTTGGAATTTATTTAGGTAACTCATATAAAATAGATAAATTTAAATAGGTCAAAGGAGTATTATGTAGAGGTGAGTGAATAGTTTAACTGGCCTAATGTGCCCAAAGTTTCCTTCTAACTTCTTCAGAAAGTTGTTTCTTCCTCTTTATGTACTTTTCTTTGGAAGTCATGATTTACTAACTTTTTCTTTCCAAGTTCCTAGAATTCCATAAAGAACAAGATACAGTCTACTTTGATCTTTGCATTATACTCCTTAAGTCACATAAAAGATTACAGTAGCTGTTTTCGACTCCTATCTCTTGTTCTGCCTGATGTGGTTTCAATTTTAGTATTGAACTCTTTTTAGAGAGCTGTTTACAGATCTTTGGAAAGTTTTGCTGTTGAGGTGAGAGAGGATTGCTTTGTTTTTTCTTGATTTTATTTCTTTACCTAATTTTCCAGGAGTTCCTAGTTCTTTTGCCTGGAGAAATATCTCCTGGGATGCTATATTTCTCTCCACATTAGATAGTCATGCAAATAACCCAATAAAAGTAAAATATGTACGGTTTAAGCAAGTCTAATTAACGTTGATACTAACCTCGCATATTTTACAAGATTTCCATTTGTTGAAAGTGAGTTTTGCCAAATAAAGAAACAGATACAAGTGGTAAAGGTGCAGTCTGTGCCCATGCAGGTGATGGACAAGACATTATTTAAGTATTTCGAACTCACTTCTCTAAGATTTTCAGTGCTGAGGCTCCTACGTGCTTGGATGAAGGCATCCTCTAGTCAATCCTAAACGGCAAAAGGAAGGAGAACAACATATCAAGTTCCAGAAAAACAATGATGTCTGCCAGTATTCTAACTCACAAGAAAAATGTGACTATGAATTCAGTAAGTTCTTTGAAGAATAGCCCTAACAACACAGTGGGCTGCCTGCAATAGTTCAGCAGCAGTATTATTTATTTAATTCCATCACCATGTTATCCACTGCAGTATTTACAAAAGAAAAGTATTGCCATTCACATCCTGTCACACTGCATTACATGCTAAATTTGTGCTTTAATTATATTCAGATTTCATATGATTTCTAGAGAAAATAATGTAAATTAAGGGAAGTTATAGGATCTTTGTATAAAGAAATTGGTTGTTGATTTGAGAAGGAATGGATGCTAACCATTTCAGGTTTTAATAGTTTAGATATTTTATTAAAAGTTGTAAATATAATTTGTAGATATGAGATTATTTATAATTTATTGATGTTACTTGGAATGTACGCAAGACAATTTTCAAAAATTCATAATAGGTGATATTATGAATTTCAGATTTTTGAGATTCCATTTTTGAAATATTGGAACATTTTGGAATATATATATAAATTATACATGCAACCTTTAACTGTAATTGTACTAGAAAGCTCTACTCTGAGTGCAAAATTAGCCATAGCATATTTGGTAAAGGCAGAAAGAGAGTTAATCCCCTCTTAAATGCTGTTAATTAGAAGCAGGAACATTACAAGAAAGGACAAATTAAGAATTCAAATCAATGAAAAATCTGAAATAATCCTTTGCAGTTTTTGTTTACCCAGCAATACTGTAAATAGGAAGCTGACACCATCAGTGTTACATTTCAACAGTTATCTGATAAACCAAAACAAGAGACACATTGGCACTCTGGGTAGTCCTGTCAGTCAGCACTAACTAGTTCACAAGTAGCTCCACAGGACATCCAGACTATTCGGGTATATAACTAATCTCTATTGTAGGAAAGAAGAATTTTTAAATTAATCTTTTAAGTAAGTATGTTTAAAGTCCGCTAGGCTAGGCCTCGTATTTAAGACTGAAGAGATCGATGAATTTTTTTTCCAACCAAAGAATTAATAATTAATTAATAACACACAAGCACAGACAGGCACACATTGTTTGTTTTGGTTTAACTTAAAAAAGTGGATCTCCACAAAAAAAAAAAAAGTCCATAGAAAGTTCCTGAGTGAGATATGAACTATTTTTTTTCTTGTAAAAAACAAGGAGGAAAGTGGATGGATCACCAATCCTGCTGCTGAAAGGAACCACAGGAAAAAAGAAAACATGCTACAGGGAAACTGACAGCTCATCCATGGGGTCAGAGAAACCATTTAGAGTGTCAGATGCTTTTCAGAAATAAATCCCAAAGTTTTGTGGTTCTGTGTTATACACTGTAAACTCTTGTAGTTTATTTGATGCTCTTATATCTGTTTTTCCTTCATGTCCTATTTTCTGCTATTTAATATTAGGCATTTTATGAAACATTTAGCCCCTCAGGATTTGAAGAGATTAACAAAAATATTTTAAGCAGATCACTGGATGGGGATTGCATTTTCTCAAAAAAAGTTTGGTAGGTGCAACTATTCCTTACCTTTAATCAAAACCAAGCCAACTGAATGTTAACTAGACAACAAAATAATTCAGAAACTAAACAATACAGAAGAAGAAATCTAGCTTAACATCAGAACTACAAAATCTTGATGAAATTCAAGTCATAGGAAGACAAACATAGACTACCCTATGATGTTTCTTGGGGGGTTCTTTGTTGCTGTCATTATGCTTGCTGTCACCTAACCTTTCACAGAACAGGTCTACATGACACTACATGCTGAAAATGCCATTAATAACTCTATATTGGGTGCTATAGTTAGCACTTGTGTCTTGGTACTTCATCTGTGGCACATTCAAAGTATATACTAAGAAAAGTAAAGTAATGACATGATGTAAAAATCTCTGAAAGACACCAAAGTTTTGTGCTACCCTACAAGTAACAATGAATCATATTCTTATAAAAAATGCATAATTTATAAATATTCATAGGCTTAAAAATAAAACTTACAATAAGCAATTTTTTTTAAATCATTTCATAATTGCTGAGTATTTTGTGTAGGTTAATTTCATATTTCTTGTGCAGCCCTACTGGATCAAATAATTTTTAATGTCCTATGAAGTATTTTTTTACCACAGGATAGAGAAAATTGTATCTATCAAGTAGCTTCCTCTTAGTCAGAGCTGTTAGTCTGTATCTGAAATTGAGTGACTGCTTCCTTTTTGGCTTGGGATTCACTGGGTAATGAAAAGATTATTGTTTGGAAAATTCAGGGAAATGGAGGACATGTTATTATTTGTGACATTTAACTAGAAAGGAAAAGATGTAAGATAATGTATAATAATAAGAATAACCTTGTATTTTAAAAAAAGTAAAATCTAGGGTTTATTTCATGTATTTTTTTTTCAAAAAAAACCCTCTTGTTTGTTATATAACATCACTAAAACAGTTTTACTATGAGTTTTAAAGATTGAATATTTTATATAAATGTAAAAGTTTTGCCAGAACAACTTTCCTTATACCCTCTCCAAGTGCAATAAACTTAATGAACTGAGCTGGAATACATAATATAAATGGTCATTCTGTAAGCATGGAGGTTAAAGGTATATTTTATTAAACTTTATTTACATTTAAACTTCGCATTAAAAAGGAATAAAGAGTTTATTTGTTATTCAACATTTTAGCAATAAGACTCTAGAAATGATATTGTAAATTTTAATGATTTTTGTGTCATAAATGTTAAAATCTATTTCCCTGATAGTTCTTTCATTCTTTTATTCTGAGGGAAATTGATGTTTTGCCACCTAATAATCATCAAAAACTTACTAAGGCTTCTTTTTAATATAGGATATTGAGTTAACTGAGGGTAATAAAACCTTCCTTGAGCTATATTTCCACAAGCTTTTTTTTTCTCTCCAGGTAAAATCTTTTTTTGTTTAATGAACCAATACTGCAATTATATCAGATAAACAGATAATCTGAAATATCTAAAACATCTATCTCTCTGAACATTATTTACCATCATTAGACCTAATAATATTAAAAACACAGACTAGAAATATCTGAAATGAATCTTAAGAAATTTTACAGGGGGATTTCATTAGTACTTCATTAGAGCATGGTACTGTAAATTCTGACACCCAGTGCTGCATTCTCCTCCATAATTCTAGTAAGTAGGAATAATTATATTAAAAGTCTGCTTTCCACAGGGCATTAGCCATAGCATATGTTTTTTTGTCTGAATAGTCTACTCCTACATTTCAAACTAAAGAGTGATATGGTATACATTTAGAAGAAATATTACTGCCTGTAGTATAAAACATATCATTTATAGCTAGGAATTGCATAAAGACTCTTTCCATAATATATTTTTTATTATTCCATACGAGTGAGCAGTAATTTCACAGTCTAATAAAACAGCAATGGTATTCCACACATATGCATTACCCAGAATCACTGAACATGTTCTTTTCCTGGCATCAGCTGAAATTAATTTGAATCTCTCATTAGCAAGCACACTAACATAAACCAAGAACATAATGTTAAAAATTGTTTTTCCAGAAAATAAATGGGAAATTTTGTTCTACGGTGATTAATATTCCTTTTTTTTTTCCTGCATCTCAGTGATTTATAATAATTTGCCATTTCTCTGGAACTTATCAGTTATGTAGGCTTTTTCACACCCAGGCTATAAAAAACAACAAATATTGTTTTTAATCCAAGCCATATTTTATCTACTCTTCTATTCTCCATATTTCAGTAACACCATGCATTGGAAAGGAATGTGGATGTTTATTGAAACAAGAAGTTTATTGCTTTAGTGTTTTCACTTAAGAAGTCATCTAATTATCTGTGTATTACCAGCTAAAATAGGTTATAACACAAAGTTTGATTGCCTTGAGAGAACAAGAGAACATAAGTCACCAGTTTTGCACTGTGATCCATGAACTGTTGCTGATCCCTTAGGCAGTCATCTGCAGTTCAGTCCTGGCCGGTGAATCCATACAACATTTACGGTGTTTTCAATGAGATCAGATAAAATTTATACATGCTGATCTGTGAGGAAGTTTGAAGGTCAAAGGTGTTTTGGAAGCCAATGAAGTAGATAATCAATGTGAAATAGTGGTTAAAATTTTACAAGAAAATGCCGGAGGTGCTATAACACAACCAGAGATTGTAACTCCTTCAGTTAAATTGGGTCAAGTCATAGCTATAATAATAACTAACCTTGAACCTAGCCATCAATCTGAGTTTGGCTGTGGTATCATGTTAGTTTTGGGTTGTCCTTAGTTATCTAAAAGAATTAGAATTTAACAGTTTTTTGTTCCACATAACTTATAAAAAAGATTCAAACAGATCTTCTGTGTCTTTATGGCTCTATTATATCACATGCCCTCTTCTCAACCTAGTTCTTTAAAACTAGCTTGCGTATCTGTGGGCTATCTTATCCACTGACAGATACATATATTCTAATTTTGCTTGAAGCGGTGAGGAAGGAAGGATCGTAAAGAGTAATTGTGAATTCTTGTGTCACAGTTGAAGGGAAAATGTGCTGAAATCCTAACAAAGATCTCTTTGTCCAATATGTGATTAGAACTTGAATAACAATCAGAAGAAACAATAAACCTATCTCCTATTACACTACTTGAAGATCAAGATCACACTATTGAAGATAATTAATTAGGATGTTAGAAAACCATGGAGAATAAGGCCCCATTCAGAGCTTGCAATCATTTTTCTCCATATTTTCCAGTGTAACACTATAATTTGGTCCGAAAAGTCAATATAACAGCACAAAAAGAACTATCTATCTGCTGTGTCCTGAAAACCTCAAAACCTATCATGCCAAATCAGACAATATGTCTAGGAGCTGGATCCATCTAATACAAAGTAATCCTATATTTTGAGTACACCTATTTTAGGTACGCAAACTCCATTTTTAGAGGTGACCAAATTTAGTCCATCATAAAGTAGTAATGAAATAAGTAAAGGTCAGTCAAATCTTGTCTTAGAAAATCTGATTTTAGTTTGTAGATTAGTGGGACCTTCACATTATTAGCTCAAATACACAAGAGACAGAGGTTTGGTAGAATATATACTTAGCCATCAGTGTATGTCCACAGCCACTTTCCTTTAGGAGACATTTTGGGAGCATTTGGGTGAATATGAAGAAAATAATCTGACTTTCCTTTTTATCTTTAGTTAATAGGGCTCAAGGAAAGAGTAACAGGAGCTATCTCTGAGTACCTTCTACTTTATTGGAGTTTTGCTCTGCCAGTAATTCTATTCAAAGGATTTTAGGAGAACAATTCTGTCACTTTCATAAGGTAACTTCTGGCTGAAATGAGAACCCTCTACCTCTATTCCTCTCTTAATAGCAAAAGAGTTTTCAAATCATCAGTAATGAAGTGGTATATATTTCTTCCCCTGTTAATTGCCTGCATTTTCTAGCTACCACATAACTCATTTGACAGATCACCTGCCTCAGCTAAGGCAGAGAGGAAGTGTGTTAGTAAATGACTCTGCTGCCCTTATTTCTGATGTGCGTGTTTGGCTCTTAACAAAAAAGTAGAGAAATATTAACTTAGAATCAATATGTTTCATTTCTAAGCTTACATACTGCATAATTCCAGGACCCATTAGGGTTAAAGGGTGATTAGGTAATATGAAAATGTACTAGTGATTGACTGAAGTGCAAAAGATTTTAAAATCCTTAAGTGATATTTCTAAATGAATATAAATTGTAACTCTACAGTGGATTTAGAATAACTGTGGTAAAGATGTTAAAAGTGAGTCCCCTAAATCTATGGCTGTTGAAATATATGATAGGGATATTGTAAAAGCTTTTCTTCAAAGTGCACATTGCTATAAGCTAGATTTCCGTTAGCCTTAGGAAGAAAACCTGTAGTTCAATTAACTCAGCCAAGCAAACTCAGGTCGTGAAACTCTCCTAGATAGATGTGCCCCAGAAACTCTGATTTACTATATTAACTTGATATCGCATATTGTAGCAATGGTCTCGAACTACTTTTTAATTAAAAGGAAAAATATGCAGACATGAAATTGGTTGTGTAGATCAGATCTGTTTAATTTAACTTCATGGCTTTGTCACATCATTTGACTTCTTTGAAGCATGCTGGGTATGTGTAGTTTTCCATCTATAACAGGGGTGATTCGTAGTAATAGAGTGAGGAAGATGGTTTTTGGACTGTTTCTTCCCTCAGTTCTGTCTGTCTTCACATCATCACATTTCCAGGAAGAAGAATTGGCTGAAAAATGACTCTGAGTAAGCCCAGCTTAGTGCATTTTCAGTGTAAAACTTGAAAGTGACATTACGGTATCAGGCAGCTGTTTTTTTTTTTTTTTCCTTTTTTTTTTTTTCCCAGCCAGATGCAACGGCAATGATATGAAGCTGAAAGAAACCACAGCTCAATCGTCTGCCTTCCACTTAATTTTTCATACAAATTTAAGGTCAGATTGTGGCCTGGTAACCAGTGAGGTGTATGTAACATTAGAACAGTAATTCTCTGAAACTGATTATGAAGCGAAACAAGAGAGCACGGACAAGAGCCTGCTCTTGGTTAAACTGCTCTTAAACTGGATTGGCTCCGTTGTTGCATGGAGTAAGGGATTTCTTCAGAGTTATGCTACTGTTAAGTGCAGAATTCATCAGTGGACCACAACAGTGCTCTTTTGTTAGACTTTCAAGATAATTATCTTACATACACACATATATATGTATATATATATATATATATATATAAAACGTATGTATCAAAGATGTATATATCTATAAAAACATGCCATAAAACATGCTACTAGATATTTTCAGACACAGTACTAATATCATTGTTTATCATAGAAAGTATGTAATTTTCATATGCAGAAATATCACTAAAGCAACACATAATACGCTCCAGTTGGATTTTAACTTTTATTTGGTAAATACAAGCTCTCCCTTTGCTTGGTCTTTGTTTAAACATTTATTTGTCTGCTGTTTAAGAAAAATTACCTATGTCAGGACAAAATACTGTGTTTTTGTTTTGTTTTTGTTTGTTTTGTTTTGTTTTCTTCCAGAGGCATTTATGTATTAGCAGATAGGCCTTTGAAAAATGCAATAGGAGTTATGTGATTTGACAATATATCTGGGTTTACTGATATAAAACAGTTCTAAGCCTAGGTTGCAGGGATGCCAAGAGGCTGGTAGGACCACATTCCTCACCAGAAATGTTAAGACTCATGTTGCAGAAACTAATCTCACGTTTTCAAAGAACTGGATTTCTTGTAAATTTGGTGAGAACAATGACTTTTTTTGGTGGGGGAGGAGTGTCAGAATTTTAAACACCTACCTGTTTTGATAAATTCCTGATGAAACTCAGGCAAGACTCCAAACCATCTTGATTCTCTACCAGGTTTCCTACCTGACTCTTCTGAAGATGATCTACCAAGCTTTCAGCAGGGCATTACCTCAGAGATGGAAATATATATTAGCTCCTTAACTTCCAAAGCATGAAGATGTAGCTCATTTGGGAACCAAAGAGTACAGAGGGTTTCATACCTGGGATCCCAGATACTCTCTAGTCTCCAAAAGGCCGAGGGCTACCGAGGACAAAGATGGTCCCCAATTTTCATGGGCCCCAGGTCTGCAAAAAAGCGCATTTCAGGCTCTGCGTGACCCTTCTCAGACTGTTGCACCACATGAATACTCATAGTAACCATAACCATACTCTCAGTAGAAAAAAATCTTATAAAAATACTCAGCTGCTAGTCAGCAACAAGCATCTGGGACAATATTACATGAGCTCCAGGGAGCAGTTGCCAGTCCGAGAAGAGCTGACAGGCCACCAGGTGCCAGCAGAGGATGTGCGGGACATAAAGGTGTAGCTAGCTTCCTAGCTTGTGAAAATGGCATGCTCCAGAGTGAGGTAAAACCTGGTGAGATTCACATTCTGCTTTTCAACGTTTTTGGCCTTTATCAGACTAGCTGGAAATGTTGAAAATGCGAATATTTTCATTGACCTGGAACCCCATTTCCCAGCTCAACTCCAGTTGATAAGAAAACCATTGCAAATATAAATCAGTTGTGTTGCCTAACTGCAGGGAAACAGGAATACCCTGCTGTTCTATATTGTTCCGATTCATTTTTAAGATAGCTCTGAAGACTATCTCATGTAAAATTCAGGGTTAGTATAAACTCTATAATAATAATTCCTATCTTATTCTTCAGCCAGCCTTTATCTGTAAATCTCTTGGGTAGAAAATGAAAAATTAAGTCAGATTTCAGTGACATTTTTAGACTAGTGGCAAGTCAGTTCTGGAAAGGCTTCTTATTCAGGTGGAGAGAATCCAAGTAGCAAAGCATCAAAATATTGCATTAACTATTTGTGGGTTTAGTGGAGTTTATTATTATGCCTGTTTACAATATCATTTAATGTAAATGAGAAACTAAAGAATCAGGTAAAAGAACTCAGCAAAAGTGACCTTATACACAATCTAATAATATTATTATTAAATATATAATATTAATAATAGTAACAATCAAGAGTAATTTATTATCATATAATAGCATCTCTGTTATATTCTAATCTGTTACAAAGTTAATCAGAAAGATTAATTTTTAAAAATAAGTTAGAAGCAGTGAAAAACACATTTAGCTGACCAAATACTATGATTTGCTAGTATCTTCTCTGAATTAGAGTTCTAGTGGCAAAAGCATTGTTAGTGTAGATAATATTCATTTCTCTGTATGGGCAATACAATAGTGATTTTATTGCAAGCATATTCTCAGCTTGCTTAGCAAAAGCTTAGGTTGCTGAAATAATTTTGGATTTCCCAATAATTTTTGTGGGGCCTTAGATTCTCCCCTTTGGATATTTGGTACAATTGTAATCTTGTTGACTTTTACAAGGTGAAGATATTGGTTAAAAAAATAAAATAAAAGTAGATTTTTACATTATAAAAGTTCAATAAAATAATGCATCACAGCTGAATGGAATAGCTCAAAAAGAGAAAATAATTTCTTGCTTAGTTATTAAAGGACAATCTAGTATTTCCAGCCAGTCTGACAATACAGCATATAAACAATATACAATATATAAATACATAGTATATTCTACTTGTGAAAGCAGTGCGTTTTAAATGAAAAAGTACAAATATTTTATGACTCACTAATATTTTAAAACAAATACTTGCTATTACAGATTTTGTTTCAGTTTTGCACAGTGATAGCTTTCTTGTCAATCACTGAACTTCCAGGAATGTAAATAAGAAATTGCATCTGTTACTTGTAATTTCTCCAATCAAACTCTGAACTCTTTCCTTAACATTTTCAACAATTCAAGCATGTGGTACTTGAGATAATCCTGAACCCAGTATGTTTTCCTGATGGCTAGATTTGCCTGTCACTAGTGTTTGCTTACCAGCAGTATCATACGAATGAGGTGAAATTTCATTGGAAGGAGCATATTGAAAACGTGTGTGTATCCTGCTTTGTCACATCTGTGTAAAGTTTCCCCCCTCCCAATGCAATTGTTTTTACTTTCTTTTAATCTTGCAAAGAAATGTAAAAGTGGGATAACTGACCCCGTGTTCAAAGTCATTGTCAGAGACAATGAAGTCATAGGCTTCTGTTTTCAATAATGTCTTGCAAAACACAAAGCATCATTAATCATATTCAGAGGATAAAAGACACACAGATTTCCTAGTCTCAAACGTTCCTGAAGCCTTGAGCATTTCAGTGTTGTAGATTCACATAGATAACCGCAACACTGCACAAAAGCTTAATCAACAAATAGATTGACAAAGCAAGCCATTTTTATTCTAAAATATTATAACTGTGACTGTCTTTGATGCAAAACAAAATAGATTAGAATGTCTGTTCTATTATAGTGGCTCTACAACCAGTGATGGCTGTAAGTTGCTTCTTCCATTCTCCCTTTAGAGATGGATTCAGTTACCCTACACCTAGGAACTTTAATAAGGGTGTCCATGCAAGAAATAAAACAGATAACAATCATGCTGTTGCAATATTCGCATTCTTGATTCCTTTGCAAATACTTCCACTTGCAGACAAGCTCTGTGTTTTATTGGTTTTAGATGAATGACAGAAAAAAAACTCAGACTACAAATTCCTCTAAGTATTATTCTCTACACATTTGCATCTGTCTTCCTATCTAACTGTCCAGATTTTCATACCGAGCCCCAAACTGCCAGACTATCTTCAATTTTGAATTAATTTTATCTTGAAATACAGTCTTAGTCAATTCATTTCTGCCTTAATGATTCAAAAAAATTATAATGCTCTAAGAGGAGGGAGTACAATGGTACAGTTGAAATTTGGCTTTCTCCAATTTGGCCAATGCCAAATTGGATCCAAGAGAAAGAACAACCACAATATTGTATTAAAATATGTTGGTTTCAGTTCAGTAAACTGCTTAAGAATTGGCTTCACTATGGCTTGAGTTTAAACATGTGCTTAGAATACTTTACTGAGTTAGGACTGTGTTCTCAATATGTATGTAAACTGTCAATAAAAAAAGGAAAAATATATTGTATGTTACACTTATTTTTCTCAGAAAAATGAGAAAGAGAAGACTAAACCTCACCTATAGTTACAGCTCTTGTGGTCCCAGATGAACAGAGGACTACCTATACTCAATCTAATCAGCAGGATGAAATCCAGCCTCTGTGAAGGCCCATGGGAGGTTTGCCTTTGATTTCACTACAACCAAGATTTTCTTTCTAAGCACTTTCATTCTGCACAAGGATAGATAAAGTTAGCAAAGAGTTCCTCAGCAGTGTGGAGAGTCTAGAGAAGTGCATCACACTCCAGAGGATGGTTGTTGACCATTTTTAGTAATGTCTTGAGCCATCTCAAGTGCATTTTTTCCATTTAACCTGAAAAAAAAAAAGTCTTAAACATTATTCATGGGCTGGAGTCATTTCCACATCAGAACCAGACAGCTTTTACACAGAATTTCACTGCCATAGCTTGCAGTTCTGCTTTTGGTATTCTGACTTGACTGAAATGTATGCTTACCTTACAGTTAATGCTATAGATGAATAGATGGATGAATGGATAGATAGATAGATAGATAGATAGATAGATAGATAGATGGATATACATGCTTGCATATGCATTTATATGATTTCTGTACAACACACACATTCATATCTGCGATGATTTATTTTCTTTTATTCTTCACAAGAAAGTGCCTAACATCTACAATTTTATGCTACCTTTTATTTACAGTAACCAATTTCATTACTAAATTATTTCATTTTAGTATGGCCCTTCCAGCTAAATGAAATCATCATGTCTGTTTAAATTTAGTGTGGCTAGAAAGAATGTGCAGAGATTAGGAAATATCCCATTATTTTTAATTAGAAAGTAACATTTTCTCATTGAAATAAAGTTTACAGACAGGAAATACAGAAGTGAAGTGAGAAGACTCCACTTCCTTCCTTCAAACACAGAATAAGAAAGAAATGTGGCACGTGAAGGACTTTCTGTGTGCATATATATTTGCAGATATTTCTCTGAATGTGTCTCCACAGTTATACTCAGGTTTCTGAACACTGCAAAGAACTTCAACTGTCATAAGAATTTGCAAGTATTTAGAAAGCATCTCTGTTCCATGAATAACAAATTTATTGAAAGGACTGTGTTCATCAAATATTAAATAATGATAATGTAAAGAAAATTTCAAAATTTTCATCATGGCCGTTCTCACTTAAAATTTGTTTTGGGGGGTTACCTTTATAACCAGTGAACAGTATGATCTATTGTGCAGTTAATTACTATAGTAACATTCTCTCAAGGACTTGTAGGTGATTACTGTAGTAAATATATTGCCAAGTTTGTAAGTTATACAAAGATATATTCAAAAGAAATAACTAATAATCTGCTATAAATAAACGAGTCAAATCATTCCCAACAAGAAGGAAACATAAGATGAAACCTAAAATAAACCGAGGTCATTACTCTCTGCTATCTATGTAGCAGTTTATTTTTAACTAAAATATACACATTCTTTGGCTCAGTCTCCCCTCATACTGAATGAATGAAGATACAAAGCATATTGCACTCTTACAGCATCGAATTCACAATGATGAGGTTTTTAGATAGGATCAAGTTTCATTGGGTTTTCAAGGAAAAATAAATCTGTCTCCAAAAGTTGAGTTTCTATGGAGGAAAAAACGGCAGGTCAGTGTTCGTAAATGTGTCGAGGAACTGGCTGATTGAAATGGTTGAAAAAACATATAAACACCATTAAGTGTGGCTTCTCTTCTGTACTCATCTATTCTATACTTACCTGTCCTTGCATTTTGTATTTTTATCTCTGATGCATGTGTGCTCCTTGTGATATACTGTCTTGCTACCAAAGTGGTCGGCATCTCTGTAAGGTCAATATCGGCTCAAAAGAAATCATGCCTGCTGCTATATCAACACTGAGAGTCATTCATCTCTACTTACTTGACATCACATTTACATCCTTGCAGGCTGAGTAATGTACTGCAGTGCATATTGCCAGCATCACTGTGCTTTCCTTATTCATACTTGTGGGTGAAGTGTTACATGAACAGGCCAAAGTCTTCTCTGAATTAACACAATAAGCCCATGTTCTGTTCAATGAGGACAACACCTGATTTTTACCTAGGAGGAGAAAGCCAAGAGACTGTGTGCTTCTGAGGCTTTAATAAAGTTTAGTTTCTTCTCAGGTTAGCTCCCCTTTCCATTTTCACACACACACACATACACAAAGACACACAAAAGCATGATTCTAAACAGCTTTTCTGTAAGCTTACTAAATTTAACTGTGGCCTTTTTTTGTTGTTTTTTTTTTACATATGGCACATGGTCAGTCTTGGTCCATTACCTTTTCTTTCTATAAATGCTTGATTACGACTTGCTGATTTCTTTAACCTTGAACCACATAAATCAGTAAATCTTTTTTGGGAGCTGAACCATTTAGTAGCTCAATGTTGAACATCTGTCTTTAAAAAAATTGTAAATTCATTTTATAAAGAGGCAATTCAGGCATAGCTAATAAATATGATTTCATGCTTTTTTACTTCCCAGCTGGTTCCAGGGTCTAGAGTATAATGAAATAGTAGCTCCTGAAACTGTTGTAAGGAATAAGCCACTAAACACAAGAGCAGATTTCTGAATAATAGCTAATTTGCAGACTTATTAAGGTATCCTTTTCTTATCAGGACTGCAAATCTTTATGGATCTGAGTTATGGCATACATCATTCTGACGCTGTCTCATAGCTGATGTAAATTCAAGTAGCTGCAGTACCTGCAGTAAGCACATCTGGTTTTCACAGCTAAATATTTAGCTCTTTTCCTGTGTTTAGAAAAGCAGTTCCCTCTATGCCCTCATACAATCATTTATGCACCAGCTTTCATACTGAAACCTGATAATAGATAAGAGTTAACAGCAGATGAGAAATCACCACTGAAAGAGTTGCCCAGACTCTGGGAGTCTGTGTGGGAGTTGCACACCCAAGGTGCAGAGCATTTTCTAAGCATGGTATATAAAATAAATACCACAAATTGGTCTTCAGAAGATATTTTTTTCCTTTGAGTAGTAAGAAACAAGCATTACTAGCCTAGAACTACCCCACTGCCCACTACCCCACTGTGGATAACTACAGTGAGATAAGACTAATTTCTTAATCAGATTTGGGAATGCAAACTCAGTGTGGAAAGAAAGGTCTCACTCTTAAATGAGGAAACTAGAATGACAAAAAGTCCTGCTACTCTTCAGCTTAAACCTCTGGCTTTCACATGTAGCACAATAAATACATTTATTTTTATTTTTCAAGTTAAATACTCTTTGGACATAAGAAAAGCCATTTCAAATATTATTCTAACTTTTTTTCTGATATGCCTTGGATGTGTCATTGGATTCCCAAGGAATCTTGTGTAATTTCTTCTAATATTATTGTAGGAGTCAGTGTTTTTGGATTGTCTAAGTTAATACACTTCGTAGCACCTTCCAGTCCACGATAGCATTACCCTGAGTTTGTTGTCTTTGTTTTACCATGAAGTGAGCCACCAATTAGACACATACTAACCAGAATAAGAAGATGCACTGGTGGCATTAGCACTTCCTTTCTAAAACGGGAGCACCTGCTGAGTGCTCAGTGGTAAACCTGAAATGGAGAAAAGTGTCAAAATATTTGCTGGTGGATTCCTGTGCTAAGTACCCAACCTGGGCTGCCTATTAGGCTTAACTACAATTAGAGAGAGAGTGGCTATCGCTGCCCTTAATTCGCTAAGAAAACATGAATAAGTGGTTTCTAATTAGCCTCAGGAAAAGGTAGAGTCTTCCCAGAGGGGTTTCTAGATCCACATGGAAACTCCCTGTGGGATAAAGCCTGAACATCCTCCAATTTCATAGTATGCTGAAGATGGAGTGTTATTAGAAACATCTACTTCAATCCACTGCTGTGCCTTCAATACTTCAATACCACAGCACATGGAGTCCTTTTTTTTTTAATATAAATCCTGGCTTCAGCTTGTAAAAAATCCAGAGAATATTTTATGCTAATAGCAACATCATGGGCTCTGCCTTCCTTGGCTTTACCAAGGACTCGAAAGAAGAAGAAAATTCTCATAGAAGAATCCTCAGAAGAAGAAAATTCTCATACACTTGAATAGGTGATTTGTCTGTGGAAATTGGGCAAACTCATTACTCATTTAAATTTTCAGATTACCCATAATGGATTCTAACTGCTATTCTACAAGCTACTTGTGAACCTCGGCCTTTTTAGTCTATTCACCACCACTCCCCTCCTTTTTTAATTTTTTTTTTGTTGGTTTGATCTACACAAAAGCACTATTTGAAGCTGTGTGACTGGGTATCTGTTCCTTTTTGAGTGAATCCTCACCTCACTTCCCTGTCCAAAATGCCTAAATAAACAGCTCTGTATTTAACACTCAGGGAACAGCTTATCCACTCAGATTATCAAAACACTCCCTGTTCCTCCCAGTCCTTTAGCATGCAAGTTCACCTTTCTAGAAACTGGAATTGCTTTTTTTTTTTTAAGTAATTTGCATATTTTAATTATATGAAAACAAGCATTGCGTGAAGTCTTTGCTGAGCTCCAGTGTCAAATAAATGAGTCCAGATTTGTCTTATCACAAAATGCCGGGTTTAGCTGGTACCTGGGATTTTAGCTTTAGTGAGTTAGTGATTTAGCAATTCTCAGAATTAGTGATTTAGCCAGCATGGCTAAATTTAATCCTAATTTTGGAATTGGATTTAATCCTAATTTTGGAATTAAAATGTGTCTACTGTTCTTCAGCACAACCCAGAACCCTTGTGGTACCTATTTTTGCACTTTTTTCAGAGCATTCACTTGTGGCGCTGGTGAATGCCCATTGATCACACGCGCCTCTGACCGCAGCTTAGGGCAGACCTGAGACAGGCACTTCCCATCCTGGGCACTGCTGCTCAGTGCAGCAGGTGGCCAGAAACAAAATAAGGACTCAATGGAGAGGAAGAACTTGGAGGTCACCTTCTGAAAAAGTTTGTTCTCTGCTCACCCTTCTCATCTTGAGGAAGATATTTTTACTTGAAGCATTCACTCTTCTAAAATGTTGGCCAGGATCAGGCTTAGGGTAAAACAGAAATATTCCAATATTTCTGTTAATAGTTCTATCAGAGAATAGTTCTGTTAAAGTCTTCCTTTTGCTCAGTTTTCACCATTATCTGCTGTGCCTTTTCATTCCTCCCAGTTTCTTAGACATGGGAGGATGTGGCATTAGCATGAAGAAATAATATGTTGAAGTTTTATATTTCTCCCATTCTAAAAAGGTTCTTTGTTTTGTCTGTCCCTCCAGAATCCAGACAGGATGATCTCATTTAGACAATACTTCTTTAAACCTGAGCTGCCCCTCTAATTGATGCTCAAAATGTCTTGTCACTTCATGCAGAACCTGGCCTGAAGTCTTTCTTACCTGAAGTTTCTTAAATGACCACAGAAACCTTAGACTGGCAGTAGAAAGTGGGAAGTATTTGTGAATCCTGCAACTCCCTTACATCATCCTTCGTATGAGAAGGAAAGGAAGGAGGAAAAGAAAAGAAGGGAAGAAGTGAAAGAAAAAGGGAAGGAGGAAATGCAAGGGAAAGTAGATTTGCTCTAACGTAAAAGACATCTGGCATCAAATTGAAATTGCTTCTGATGAACGAGTCAAGACAGAAAGCTAAGAATCAAAGCTCTGCAGATTTCTAGGATCTTCATGTAGATGACTGAAGCTTTATATCCTAATTCAAATAGCATTTTTTAAATCTTTAGCTCAGGAAGAAAAACAGCAGCATTTACTCCTCAGTCAAAAAAAAAAAATAGAAAAAAAAATATAAAGAATATTTCAAGAGGGGATGAGTTAGATGAAGCCCCTTATGAAGTCCCTTCATATCAAGCTCCTGACCTATTTTATTCTAATTTCTTCATCTTCAATATTGGAAAATGAGTTAAAAAACAAAATTCAGGAAACTGGCCTGACTCTTGAAGTAGGCCAAATCCTCTATGAATTTTCTATCCAGACACTCAGATCACAGAACTCAATGCCTGTTCCTGCCCATCTCAAAGCTGACAAGCAGTGACATCAGTATTTTGTAGGGGAAAATGGATGTTTTATCTGGGAGATGAGGGAGCTTTCTGACCATTTCTTCTCTTTTCCTTTGGATAGACATTTTGATGCAGCTCAGGACTTGATAGGCTCAAAGCAGTCCAAGCAGAGATGTATTAATGTGGTAAGCAAAGGTAGATGATAAATGTAATTTATTTCTTGACCACATGTGTGGGACATACTTATTTGGGAACAGTCTGGCAGGGTACCAGCTATATATTATTCATCAGTACATTGCACACTTCATGAATGTACTTTTGTTTTTGTTGTCTTACTGGTAAATTTAGAGACTGAGCAAATCTGTTACTGGTCTTCCAGTCTTTTCTGTAGTTTATCAATTTATCAATTGCATATATAGCAATCAAAAACTTTTGAAAAATTGTTATAAACATGTAGTCATGTGTGGTTTTTTTTTTTTATCTTGGTGAATAATATTACTGGCTACAAAATGAATAAAAAACACTTAAAAACAAGAATATTTTGCTGTTGTGTAAGTAGCAGTGATGAAATTATTTTGGTCATGGTTCAGAGTCCTACTCTGGACTGGATTTATTCTGATCCTTTCCACTTACTCTCTCTATAGGACATCCATGCTGCAAATCCTGCCTTTTGTTCAGGATGAACTTACTATCGGGGCACAACTGGCCACCAAAATCCCACATTGGTTCTCTGAAAAGAACACAAAGTCAAACGTACACTAAGCTTTAAAGTGACCAATGTCATGGGAAATGACCAGGACTACGTGCATGAACAGCAGCAAAAACTATTTTTTCACGGTTGAAAAATTCTTTCCCAGAGGCAAAAGAAACAAAATAAAATAAATCAGAATATAGTAATTCTGGAATCAGAGAGTATAACCAAATTTTTCCCTACATATATTCTTTATTCAAATGTTATTTCCAATCTTAGAGGTTGCCAAAATAGTCTAGCTTGTCTCCCAATAAAGTTATATGTTATTCCCTCTGGGACTGGGTGGGGAAAAGGGAGTCAAACGAGGCAAGTTATCAGGTAACATGAATAGTTTACAGTGTTTTGAAATCATGGTCTCTTTATCTAACTAGGGGAATTTTGCCAAGCATTGACATTAAAAGCAGGAGGAACTTAAATAAGACTGACTCCTAGCCTGCCAGAAGATGGTTCTTTATGATTTCACCCCAAACCTGCAGCCCTGCTATTTTTCTTAAAAACATGTTTTGGCTTCTCTCCATCTAAAACTTTTCTGATCCACTCTATTTGGCACATTAATTTTCTGTGATGATTTTGGCAGCCATTAGGCATTGGCTATGCCTAGTAAGGGGGAAAACAGAAAGGAAACATGGATATGCTTGACATGGGGTAAGTTTTCCTTTCTATTGCATTACTGATAGTAAGCACTACTTCATTAACCATAGATAATTTGTAAGAAAAATTAATAGGAAGGAGATTATGGTGTTGTTTTATCAAATCTGCCCATCTAAGACAAGCTACTGGGTACTAAGTAAAACTTGATATTCTAACACTCATGTTTCAAGCATGTAACTCAGTAAAAATATGTCTTTTACCAATATGGATGCAGCAAAAGTCTCATAAGCTCCAGGTGATTTCACTGTTGATCTAGAAAGTTCACTCTTGATACTAAGAGTTGGAGAATCATAGAAACATAGAATCATAGAATGCCGAAGGTTGGAAGGGACCTCTAGAGGTCATCTAGTCCAACCCCCCTGCACACGCAGGGC
>JAUBNY010000048.1:8124579-8169235 GCA_032275445.1 Crypturellus soui | reverse complement strand
CCTCACCAGGGCTGAGTAGAGGGGTAAGATCACCTCCCTCGACCTGCTGGAGATGCTCCTCTTAATGCATCCCAGGACTCCATTGGCCTTCTTGGCCACGAGGGCACACTGCTGCCTCATGGTCAACCTGTCATCCACCATGACGCCCAGGTCATGCTCAACACATCTCATGCTCAACACAATAAATCTAGAGCTGTGGTTGAAAGGATCTTCTGCTAAGGTTCTAACAGATGTCTGCTGGTCTTCCACACATTTTCATTTCTTCTTGTCTTATCTTATTGCTCTCTTTTGTCCTCCTTGCATTTGGTGGATAAGGCCCATACAAAGTCCAGAGAGAGATACAAAAGAGATATAAAAGCATCTGTCTCTTTAAAAACCTGATTACCAATGTAAGCATCCCAGAATCATATTTTTGTTATTCAGAAATCTCACGGTTTTCCTACACAGAAAACAAACACTGAGGAATTAGATTAAAGGAAGGAACAAATAGAAAGTCATTCACAGAAACACAAAGTCTTTTTATGATTTGTTAATATGCAGTGCATTGCTACCTCTTTGTCATAATTTCCCATCAAAAGGATGGATTACTGCAGTACTGGAGTGCTGGCCCTGGGAGCACAACAAATGCTCATCACACTCATCAGTTTGTGAGGGAGCAAGGGCATTGGTTTAGCACTTACCAGCAGAAAAGGAGGAACTGGAAAAGCAGCTAAAGATGGTATTCGTAAAATTCACGTCATCCTTATTTCCCACGTTCATATCTGCCTCAGCATCAGATTCTCATCACTGTTATTTGAGAATAAAGCCATGTTTGCCTCTCTAGAGTTTCACTGGGATTTGAATGAAAATGAGCCTGAAAGAAATAAAGTTAAAAAAAAAAGGAGGGAAGAAGAAAAGTGAGGAATTTTGGCTGTTATTCAGATCTGTCATTCAAGAAGAGACCTCTCGTGGCAAATGTAAGAATCATCAGGCAGTTACAATGTTACATCAAGAAAATAAGGAATATTCCCAACCCAAGGAAGGAAAACTAGAAAAATAATTCCCCTCCAAAATCATAATGTTTTTTATAATACGTCCTTTGGACTATAATTAGGAAAAAATAAAGTAGTAATAAGATGGAAAAATAGTGAAAGAAATCTAAGTTTTCAATTAGACTATAACATAAGAATTTATTATAGCCCTGTAGCAGGTTTTAATAATTCTACGTTGTTAACTGTCTCATAATTTCCTTGTTATTTCCGGTGGTTTATGGCTATAGTGCTCTGTCAGCAAATGCTAAAAGAGGTTTTTTGCCAAAGCTGAGCTGGTATTCTCTCAACAGTAACCAACCTGAATATGTGTAGTATGTAGCATCTCTAAAAGCATTAAATGTATAAAACAGGAGAAGACCAAGCATGTGAAACTTATACTAAGTTTAAACAAAATAATTTTTATTCATAGTCCAATTTCAAATGGCCTTACTCAAGGTGCTTCAATTTAATGAACAGACCATCTTTTAAATGTTTTAGGAGGAGAAACTATCAAATATATCCTGAAAGATGATGAAAATTAAAATACATTATGACATGCATAATTATTTTGAAACACAAGAATATGTTCTATATTGTACTATGTGTACGTATATGTGTTTAAAACCAGGGTTGAAATTTTATGTCTTACATTATTCATGTCTGTTCCTTGAGAAAATGACTATCCAGGCCAGAATTTATTAAAACAAATTCTGCAATCTTTAAAGGGATGCCAACAGAAATTCTAGGTAACTAAAAATTTTAGCAAAACATTAGCTCACAATATTTTTTAAGCACTATCATTCATGATTAATATCATTCCATGATCAATTCAATCATAGGAAAATTCCAGCTTTCTGAAATCATCAAACTGTCCTGTATATCTGGGTATATAAATACAGCCACAACATTTTTGACTGAAAATTCTTGAGTAGCTCTGAAGAAACTATCAAAGAAGAGGATCTTCATTTTTCTGAGTCCAGAATTGCTGAGTCCAGCATGCTGTGAGAGTATTTCATAGGCCATTTTATGACCCAGCAGGAAATATAGGTGGTAGGAAGTCTACATCATGACCTCTGATGTGTCTGTGTGAGTGTTATTGATTCAGTTCTGCAAACATCCATCAGCAGAAATATAGGTTACCGCAGAGTACTGAGAACATCAAATATCTAAAATTTGGACTAAGTTAAGCACCTAAAGTATGAATTAGTTGTCCTGAATCTTCTGTAAATCTAGCTGTTGCATTATTTACTCACTTTTTAAAACACTATCTTGAATCTCTTATCAGGGCCTCCAGACATTACTGCAACTCTTTCAAAAAGAATAGTCAAAATACAGTTATTTTTATTAGTGTTCTGACAGTCTTTCCTTTTTTTTCTCTCCTCTTGTGGGTGACAGCTACATGGAAGGCAGCAGACAGAAAAGTTATGGGGCAGTGATAAGCACTTTTATATGGACTCAGCAGTCTCTCACTAGATTGGCAGAACAAAGAGCAAAGAGCTTCCCTTAAAAAAAAAAAAAAGTTGTGTCTTGATCTATCAAAATAAACACTAAAAAAACTTTTTAGAATATTTTCAATGAAACTATTGCATATAATTATCAGCACCCTAAAGAGAGCAAAAATACAGTCTTGGAAAGGTGTATATATCCTGTTTTTCCGAAAGCACTTTGAGGTTTCAGTAGGAAGTACAATTAACAGGACTTAGTTGTTTGTACATATTTCTTTCTAGTCTTTTTTTTCCTTTTAATTATTTATACAATATTCCCTCAGAGAAGTAGATGAGGAAAAATAATTATTTATATAATGGAGACCACATACAATATAACGAAAGATTTCATAAGTGGCACACTCACTTTTATCCTTCATAAGTATTCACAATGAATGGTTTGGTTTTATCCCTCATGGAACAGGCTTATCCAAAGTAAACAATGTCCTCCTCACAGAGTGTATGTTGACATGTTTGTGAAAAATGCACACAGTCTTCAAGAGAGACGTTGCTCTGGATTACTACTAAAAGCCAATAAAGATAGATATTTGCGAGAGATCAAGAAAGTGGTTGCATTGAGGATATAATTCAGGGTAAGCTTATTAAATGGAAAAGTTTATATTTAGGAACAAATGCAACATGTTGCTATTAATCTTCATTTAGAAGGGGGTACTATAATAGCATTATGATAAGTAAGTGAACCGTTTGACTTCATTTTTAGAACCAGTTGGGAATTATTCAAAGAAATGTTTTTCATCTCCCCCCTTCTCATGTATTTATACATGGCACTGTCTTGTGTCATGTAGGTAAATTCACAACAACTCTTAGTCTCACTTCTCTGATAATGTCCCTTTTTCTATGCTGGACTTGACCAATCATTCTCTCCAGTATGTTTGGAAAAAAACTTCTGATTTAAAGGCAATTTATGATTGTAAACTGTAATCATAATTGTAATTACAAACTGTAATTGTAATTGCAAACTGTAATTGCAAATACTAAACTTTTTAAGAAAAATACTACTTTGAACTTCAATAAAATTGTGTGTTTTTCTATTTAAAACTTCATCTTAATTGGGATGGAAATACTTCACAAAGTCTTGTTCATTTTGTAGAAACCATATATCAAAATCAAGAAAAAAAAATAAAAATCTTTGTCAAAATATCCCTTTTGAAGATTTCAAAAACTGTTTTTTCTATCTATCTGATGTGATTTTCATATTGAATTTTCCATGCTATGATGTCACATACGTTTTAACCAACACATTCAAATTAAATGCCTTGACTAACTTGTCAGCTTGTTTAGCACTTGTAAGTGCTAAACAAAGGAAAATCTATCATCTATTTTATTTGTGAAAAAAATGGAAGGGCTGAGAGTTTGTTCTTAGTAAGAACATATCAGCCATCTGTCAAATAGCACTTCATTCCCCTGCTAGCTTTTGTATGAGTCCAAAAAATTAGTCTCCAAGTTCTTTCACAAATATTAACATTACAAAAAAAGAAAGCTTATTCCATATCAACTTCAAGCATATATTTTAAATATCTAATAATTATGAAAATCTATTTTAAATTATAAAGAAACCAAGTGAAGAGATATTTGATTATTGATATGTTTTTATTCATTCCACTTGCAAAAAAAAAAAAAAAGCAAAGCAAAGAAATTAGAGTTTGCTCAGTTTTCTTGGAATATTACTTCTGGTTTAAACTTTTATTTTTTCACATTCTTTCCTCAGGAATATTTACCTGTTACTACTCCCAAATTTGACCAGTTTTGGACAACTATAGGAACATGAGAGATTTTTCTATCAGAAATGCAAGCAGAAAAGAATTTAACCACATGATTCACAAATCTTTTGTATTTAACAGGTAACTTGAAAAGCCAGTTCCTTGGTTCAGGTGCAACAGTCAGCTACAGCCAGACTCCACACCGGGTCAAGTCCCAAACATGCAGCATCTGCCCTAGTTTATGCCCTAGTGTCTTGTAATGTCATTTCTGGAGATGCTTTCTAGGAAGTAGTGACAATGGACTCCAAAAGGTGACTGATAATAACTGAATGTGACTGATAATAAGTAACAGGTAACCTGGGATAAGATTTGTAAATTTCATTGTTTAAATATATTAGTAGCCTAAAGTCCTGGTTTGACAGCTCGGTTCTTTAAGAGTCACATGCAAAAGAAAATGACATTTTTTTGTTACACCACGAATTCTCTATTCCCTAGAACTCAGGCCTAATCTATCATTTAATGCCTTTTTCCATTTTTTAACAAAATCTAGAAATCTGGATAAATCTAGTCTTCTATTAGATTGATGTACTGTTCATTGATAAAGCATCTTCTCTACTATCTTTTCCTGGAATTATGAATATTAAGAATGCCTGTGTGGAGCATCTCTTCAGACATGCAAAAAATGCATTTCATGAAATTAATCAGTGTAGTTCAGATGAAAAGAAAGAAGTGTCCCAAGGAACATCTCCGGGATCAGAAGCTAGCCGCAGTTTGTATGGAAACACTCTTCATTAGAATGCAAGTCATGATTATGCTACAAGCTAGTGTAATTTATCCTCCCTGGGCCTAGAGTGCTGGCCTGAGTAATAAATAGTAAATATATATAATCAGAAGATTAGCAAACATGGTTCTGAACAGCCAAAGAAATAGTTCAAAAGCATTTTTATTTAACATAATTGCTGCACATAGCATCAGATTCATTTCTTGGTGCAGTTCACAATAGATGAAGATTGCACAGGAAGACCTTCACAAGAGTTTCTTCTTTGTTTCATACACAACAAAGCTAGGATTTCCAAAAGGAATTAAAAGCATGAGAAGCCCATCTGTTAGGCAGAAATCCTTATAGTGTCTTCCACATGGGAGTGAATTTTACTTGATACGAATAAGCATATAGCTGTTGTAATTCACAAACTCTAGGCATATAAAAAAACAAATGGGAAAGTTTTAAAGATTATATTTTTACTGGTTGCAATTTAGGATATTTTTATGAGACATTGTGTATGTCTGTTTGACCTTTAGTAAAGTTTCTGATATTAACTGTTTGTGCTAAAAACAAGCATTTCCAGGATTATTTTTTAAAAAGTAAAGGCTACAGCTACCTATTATAAGGTGAAAATGTAGATATTTTTCAATAGCGTTTTCAAAACACTCTTTGGAAATATATGATATAATGCTCTCAGGAAATTGCCATACAGCTTCATGAAAGTCCTTCTTCATGTGTTGCTGTTTCAATATGGAAAGGTGAAGGGATTCATAAGAGCCAGCTTTATCCAAGGTAGGCGTGTCTCCTTCACATTTTTGAACAGTTGCTTGGGAGATAAAGCCTGAAAATTAAGTTTTTGGTTCTTTTTCTAATTGAAAATCCAGCAAACCTTAAAAAAAGGGGAAAAAAAAAGGAAAAAAAAAAATCTTACTGCTGTGTTATGCTGTCTTATCATAATGGTTTTCATTTACAGCCAAATGCCCTTTCAAGGTTTGTTTATTACTTCTAAATTCTCCCAAATTGATTACTTGCTTGTGTGCATATGCAGGAATTTCTGTATATAGTTTGGAGGTGTTTTCTGCAGGGGAAGGTTAAATGTTTCCAACATTTTCATGAACTACCATCAGATGTCTTCCAGATCACTACTGGTTCCCAGAACACAGACTGAGGAATACTGCATTAAAGGAGACATTTCCTTTTCCCATTGACCGTGGAGGGATTCTGAGAGGATTTTGCACCCTAGGCTAAAGTTAACCTCTGTGAACACCATCTGTAGTTTAATTTTAGACACACATTTGGGTGGGGGGGGGGTGTTGCATGATCACAAATGGTTAATGTTCATGGGTAGGCAGCACTTAAGCAAATTAAGCTTATATTAAGAAAGAAATGCAACACAGCGGGCCAGTAAAAACTGCTATACAGTACTTTGGACTGTTATTAAGACCTTTTTGAGGTCTTAGTAAGACCACGGATAAAAGCGTCAGAGGTGACAGACCAAGGGAAGTTGTCACATTTCCTGTACGGGACCTAGAGACTGTCTTTTCGAATCTCTTATGTAGAGTTCCCGGGGACTACTTAGGAAGATCTTTGGGAAGGGGTAGGACCTTAGCTGTGGATCCAGACTGTGCGTTAGCATCTGATTTTTCATGCTTCTGGTAAGGATACAGATAATGGCATTATGATGGTAGATCACAGTAACAGTCACTGGATATGATATTAGGTGGCTGTAATTACGACTCCTAGAAGCTTGTGAGCAGTTTCTGGAAAACTTCCGTCTACTCTTCCAGAACTGGATTCCAAACCAGAAAAGCTTTCTTAATCAACTGTATATATGCATTCATGTAAACTTCTAGCATGCATATGTTTAGAATTCAAAGTAAACCAAATATATCTGAATAGATAGAAACCACCAGCTCAAAGCTATAACAGAATGCTCACAAAATGAACTAAGAAAAGAAAGCAAGAATAAAAGCTGTAAATATACTCAGCTCAAATGAGTGCCCCAGGCAACTGTATTTCAATTCAAAATTATTTGCAGTAGGAAGGAAGAATTTGATATTGTCTGAGAAGAGGTATAATTTAGTATCCATAAAGGACTTTTATCCATGAAATGGAAGCTTATCCCTCTTTCACACATGGGGTGTTTTTATTGTTTAACCAAAAAGGCAGAACCACTTAAATACACAGCATGATATGAATGAGTGGTCAGTAGTTGGGATGTAAGGCATATTAAATTTTTCTTTTAACATTTCTCTTTTTTACACTAAGACTTGCCCCCGTTCGGTGTTTTTACACTAAGATCTCAAGTGCTGAGACGACAGTTACTCTCCTGTTTCAAATTTCCACTTCATCTAGTCAGTAGTCAGAAACAGTCTCTGCAACTAACAAGCAAGACATGAACTGCCAGAATGAAAATTTCCAATAAACCAATAAATTTATACTGTGTTTCCAGGCTTATTAAATCATTAGAGATTAAATGCGTTTTCAGAAGTATTTGTGCCAGAGAAGTTTGCATTTTCTTAGGTAGTGAAACTTACCATATGAAAAGATCTATATATTATTTAGGTATCAAAATATTTTAAAAAATGAATACTTCCTCTGTATGTATGAATAGGCCATACTAAACTTTTTTAACTGTATATATGCATTCATGTAAACTTGTAGCCTATAATGAATAGTGTAATGTATAGAATGCAAATGGTATCAGACTATTTTTATAGTAAGATGCTTGACATTTCAAAATGGGTTTCAGGGGGAAGATAGAATAAAATTTAGGGGAACTCGTCCTGAGTCAGCTGTATGTCTAGCTGGAGGATAGCTGTGAAGTGTTGAAGCAACACAGCTGTGTCAGAGCCAACCAGGGTTCATATCCTGACCTAAAAAAGTGGGAGAAGGCAGAGCCCAGATACTTGTCTGGCCAAGGGGCTCAAAGAACCCAAAGCAAACTCACGGGCACTGAGTTAAGGAAAGGCAGAAAGAATGAGTCATCCTCTATAATTCACTAAAGAAATACCATGATTGCTGTGATAAAGGACATTAAAGTAGGTAAAAGAAAACAAAACAAAAAAAAAGATGATCTCTTGAACTTTTCAGCAAAATACCTGATTGCTGCTGGGCTGCTGTTTCTTCTCATAGTGACTCCTGTTTTTTAGAGGCTGCCTCATCTCCCTCCTGGCCAGCGAACATGTCAGAGGCAAGACAGATGGTGCAGGTTATCAGTGGCCAATACGAGTAGGTTACCACTATAACGTGCTCTTTATAGCTACATCATATGACACTATGTTTTTGGGTTTCTCTGAAATCTGGACGTGTGCTTTACCGCGGCTTCAAGACACAACATGTGGGAAAAGACATTAAATAAAATAAAAACCAAATCAATATTATTTAAAATATCCAGACTAGCTGTAGTTTCAAAAAAACTCAGAGGTGAATTGTAAAATCTTGGCTAATGGAAATGTTTCTAATATAAATACCAATGACACATCCGAAGGGCTCCTGGGCCATTAAAAGAATGGAAAGTTTTATTGTGAGATGATGACAAGAGGGAAAGTGCTATCATTCTGACTCAGGTTAAAGCTATTAGGCAGCTTGAAACCCTGAAACCAGTGGAAAAAGGCAAGTCAGGCTCTAATATTACTTCCATAATTGCTTTTTTATGTACCAAAGCCACATGCTGTTCCATTGACATAATATCATACACAAAGGTGTTTCATTAGAGTGTAAGAGCTTCCATCTATAAGACACCATTCTCCTATGCTTTAGCATATGTGTAATGTTCACTTGCACGAGTAGAGTTACAAGATTTCTTCATACATTTCACACAGGCCAGGATATGCTCCGGAGCAGAGATGTTTTCGCCTGTGGTCCTCTTTCAAACATTTTTTATGCATTCTGCAACATGCAGAATGTTGCATTCCATTTCCACAATCTTTTCTGTCTACATTTACAGAAAGAGAGTAAAGGTATTCTTTCTGTCAGCTTCAACTAGCAAAAATATGGTCCAAATGATGTATCAGGATAAAAATAAAAGAGAGAGAGAGAGAAATTTCTGCCCAACATTTCTTCAGGTAATGTCACTTTGGTTCATATGTGCATGTTTAAACTCTATCAATAAATAGATGAAGCAAAGCAATGATTAAGTATTTGTGAAACATAAAGCAGACATTTAAAAGAGAGTCATTAAAGACAAAGACAATTAGTCAGACTAAAAAAACAAAACACTGAGATATATATGTCTAGCCTAGATACACACAGTAGCTACAGTCTGGAAGCATTTATCCTTGGATTACTTTTTATCTATTAATAATATTTGAAAAATGATTCTTCCTAAGTTATTTTCATGAGGCAAGTATAATGTAAAATCTTATGCAGAGTCTCAAATGTAAATAACAGTTGCAGACAATATCTGAAGAAATCTTCATATGCTGCAGTCTCCAGACTAAGGTTTTTATTTGTAAATAATTATATTTCTTTAAGAAAAATACCAAGCTTGTCTGTTCTGAGGAATATAGAAACTGAGTCTTTTTGATTGTCATTGCTATGACTAGCTTTAAGTAGGACACTTGAAGAAAACTTTATATGCACAAGAAATAACATAAAATGATATGTCCCCAAAAAGCATGTTCTTCAGTCAAAAGCAGAGCCTGATCCAAAGCTCATTAAAAGTAAGTAAAGGCCTCTCATTTGTCTGGCTGCATTTTGAATCAAACCTTAGCCACAACAAAGTACAGAATTATCTGCGGTAGACTGTTAGCAGTTGATTTTCGTTTTCCTGAATTATATGAAACTGCAAAATCAAACTGACAGTGAGAGTATAGTAATGAGAGTGGTAAGGGAGAAAATCCCAGGAGAGTATATAAAATGGCAAGTCACGTTCATTAAAAGATCAAAACGAAAGGAGAGTGCATAAATCACAAGGCAGCCCCAGTTTGAGCTCTGGCTGTTAATGCAGATTTTATTGCAACTCTTTTCTGTGACTTTCAATAAAAAAAAGCATCTGCTGACCTATCAGCAGTATTTGATACATACACTGCCCCCAAGATACAGAGCACCTTCTGAGAGAAATGTGATCACCCCTGAGCAGTTTGAACTGTTGAATCTTTTACTACTTTTAAAAGAAAAATATGTTCTATGTAATTCAATCATTTCCCCACATTTTTTTTCCTTTTAAAGTTACAGCTTAAAATGTTATTGATTCCTAAATCAAAAGCATATATATTGTTCATAAGAAAGGACACATAAGAGGAAGCCTGCAGATGCAGAACAGTAGCAATGTAAAATATATAGTATTTGTATTAACATTGAGATAATGGCTTCTTAAGAATTTTCTCTGAGAGCTTTTTTTGTCACTGAAATAATGGAATAAGACTGTAGAAATGTGTTGTCTTTTCATATACTTAGGAGAAGTATTCTATTAATTCAAGTAGTCTTGAATTTTGCTTTTCCGCCAAAGTAAGTCTACTTTGCTTTGGCATCGGCAGCCTGCAGAGGAAGGTGCTATTCTCTGTGAGCAATTTAAATAGACCAGAATACCATTGCTACACAAAATGCTTGATGCTTCTTATTACACAGAAAAGGAAGGCACTTGTCACAAACAAAATTAACCCCCCAGCCTTTCTGGAGACAAAGGAAAACAGTCTGTTCTCCGGCAGCCACTAAACTCTTCGTTTTGGGGTACCTATCACCTTTTCAGCAGTGTGCCAGCTACCAAACAGGACTGTCTGCAGACCATCATTAATTTGGTGACAAACTCAGAACCGAACAAAAAATAAAATTTTGCTCCTTTTTTTTTTTATTATTTTTAAGGCACTATAGGAGAAAAAAATATTACTAAATTCAGAGGAAACAAGTATTTCTTCTGCAGGATATGTGAAACTGTAGCTTGGCCTGGTAATATGTGTAAGTGAGCCAGCAGTAAAGAAAGAAAGAAAGGCTGGCAGGGCTGCCATATTCAGCTACTACAAGAGGATTGCAGCAGCAGGAAAATAAATATACAAAACAATTTGGTAGTGAGAGCTACCTCAGATGCAACTACTTTTCTTCAAAAAGAATGGGTTTAATACTGCTTTTATAAACCAGAAGGCTAGAGTTTACAACTGCAGTAAATGACACTTTGAAATAATATGTATGGGTGAGATGAACATGAAGGTGTCCCATAACTCCGTTCCCACTACTACAACACAAACTATACTGCATTATTGTCGCAGGTTGATTTAGCCTCCTCGAAGCTGTTAAACTTCATCGCTTTTCCTTTAAAGTAGTTGTAAGGAGAAAGGCACAAGTGGAAGGCAGCTCAGGGACATGAATGGAGTGAGCAGAATGGAGCGAGTTTAGCAGAAAATAGTCACATAGTTTATGATATAGGTTGTGAACTCAGGTAGAAAATCACACCTATAGCACTGATTTAATATATATGGGAAAAATAATAACAAAACAAAGTGTTGCACACCTGGAATAGCTGTTGTTTGGTGTGGAAAGAGCCCTAACAGCCATCTTTTTGGACTGGAGTGCTGACTGCAAGTGATGGTGCTGGGACTGGGAGAGCAGCTGTCCACTGCCTCCCACCTCATTTAAGAGTGTTAAAATTTGTGTCATTCAGGTTAATAAACATCGTATGAAATAAAAGACACCTCATGTTCAATTCCCCTCCTGTCTTCAAACTGAATAAGACCTCAAGTTCATGTATTTCAGTCATGTATCCATGTCATGCATTTCAAAAGAAGCTAAAATATTATATTATCAATATATTGAATATTGTATTATCAATAGTGATAGAAAACCTACTACATTTCAAACAAATCTTCAAGAATCACTCAAGTCTTGTAAGGATGAACTGATATTAAAAATACTTAAGGAAACACTCCTATAAGAACAGAGGTAAGTGTAATATGGTGTTGTGGAAGGTTTTTTTCTTGGTTTTGTTGGCCCTCTCCATCTACCTGAATCACAGGCTTGTCTCCTTTTTTGTGTATTCAGGAAAGCCCCAAAAAGGTGATTTAAGGAGAAACAAGTTGTTCTGTTGAATAAGTACATCCTCAGCTCAGAAAGAGTTATAATGGATGAATTTTGATGATGCTGTGGGTGCAGAGAGGTCTTTGAAATCTCTTTTTTTTCAGGGTATAGACATTACATAAGTCATAGAAGTACTGTTGTCGTAACTGTAACTGTAACTGGAGAGAAAGATGGACTTGTGTGCCTGAATTGTCTATTTTCCAACTTTATAAGTTAACCTTATAAAATAAACTGGTTTCACATAAATGTATAATAGCTACGAGAGAAAGCGTGAATGTTATATAAAAAATAGAGTAACAGTCTTTTTCTGTCATTTAAATATTAATGGAAATAATATTTTGGTTGCTATAGAAAAACTCAGATTGTGATATCACTTATATCCCTGTGTTTTGTTTCTTCTGATTGTTGGAGTCCCAGGTTTAAAGCTTTAAATCCATACAAGTTTACTTTTGGCTTTAGAGACATTCAGACCTCATCTTCTATATTCAATGAATACACTAAAAGTATATTTTAACAATTTAACAATTAAATTTTAACAATTTAACAATTGTATAAAGAGAGCTGAAATTAATTTCTTTTAATGTGTTTCAATATCAACATGTAAGCTGACATTGCAATAACTGAGACTTGTTAATTGGATAATTACACTTCAAATTCAACAAGCAAGATGGTTCATGTAATTACCTTCTAAAATTTCTTTAGCAAGCAATGGTGACAAATAGCTAGAAGTGCTTATGTCAATTTAAATTGAAATAGCATAGAAACATGATCTTGTAATAATGCAAATAACTGTGTTCAATTCATAAAGCAAAGGGAATTTGTTTGAGAATACAGCAAACATTATTTGCAGGAACTGTGGTAATCTACATTTGGTTAGTCATTCAGCTGTACTTAAAATCTATGTTAATGGTTTAATATTTTATGAAGCGATAATTTTTCAACATAGGATAAGACCATTACTTAATATTAACCTAAAAGAGTAAGAAAAGAGCATTTCACTTAACTAATGAGTTCACTTTAGTGCAAGTAACTGAGTAATGATGTACATCAATGTATGACCAATATCCTGCCATAAGAAAAGAAAAACAGTACTATATGTATGATAATAATGTATATTATCCATTATTTTATTTCCACCCAGTTTAGTTGCACAGTCCTGCATTACTCTGCATGTAAAACAAAACAAGACAGTTGGTGCTTGAAGTGGCTACAAATTAAAAGCCTTTTTTTTTTTCCCCATTGGGTCTAAAATAAACCAAATCTGTTTAACATGATTAAAAATATATAGTTCTGTTACTTTTCATGACATCTGAATTGCTGGAGACATTCTGCTTTCCTCTTCTAATGAGGTGCATTAGTCAAGAGCTAAAGGACCTTTGACCCTAGGATCAAGTGCCTACCCTGCAGGGACAAAGCTCAGTATATGGGATTATGGTTTGACAGGAGACAGCTGGAAGAAATACCTGAGAATTCACACTTAAAGTAATCCCTGAAAATTGAATGTAGGTATGTGGAAATAACAATTATGTTCTCTAGTGAAAAGCCTTATAAAAACTTAACTAGGGTTTTGGGACCCCGGCTAGAGCCTCGGCATTGAACGGAGAAGTCAAGCATGTTTAACACTGCACTCAATGAGTGCTGAACTTTTGTGAATGAGTTTAATCTCCAGTTGATTTTACTGCTGCCTCCTTCCCTAGGCTAATGATGTCCCGTGTTGTATACTAATATAATACCAAAGGATTTACCCATTATCAAATAACAAAATGCTGAATGGTTTATTTGTAAAGTTTCTTCAGAGGACAGTGATGACAGATAGTTATAAATGTTTAAGATACATGGACTGATGGATATTTAAAAGTGGCAGAATACAGCATTGGTCATACTTTCTGTACAGAATACTTATCGATCATTAGAAACATAAAGCTTACTATACTCTATATTTAGTTACGTCAAAATAAAAAATGCTTAGCTTTCCTTTTTGAGTTGTTTCTTCCTTTTGTTCACTTATCTGTATCTTATGACAAGAAATATGTCTAAAAATAGTATTTTAAAAATATTAATCAGTAGATTTGTGCAAGAATTTAATATTCTATTAACTGAAACAATAAAAATATGGAGAAAAAATTTATTGTTTTCAGCTCAATCTGAGAAGCAGTCATGACAAACAAAGCTTTAGGAGAGCTTTGACTTTCCTGAGAGTTTGATTAAATGGGGTAGATTTTCTTTATTAAAATGATCAAAATCCCGATTTGTTTTTAACCAATTGCACAAAACATTCAGAGTTCTTTCCTTCAGGTTTCTTTTTTTTGTTTTCATTAAAAGATTCTCACTGAAATCCAAGGAAGCTTGCTAATTTTGCCAACCCAGTTCATTTTTTCCAATAAATTATCTGAAAATGCTTCTTTGCCACTTTTTTCCTGCAGGATGAGAGATTTTTGAGATCTTTAGTGCTTATCTAAGTTCAAATGAGATATTTCTGTCTGCATCTTGAAACTGCACTAGAACCTCCTCTATCTTTTTTTTTTTTTCTTTTTCACTGCTTGGGTTCAGACAAAGCACTGTTATCACACTTTTATGCATTTATAGTGAACTCAGGCTTTTGTCCTTGTTCAACGCTTGAAAAGTCCTTATACACTCTAAGTAAGTAATATCCATTACTAAAAGTATCAGCAAGTCAAAACGAGCCGGGTCTGACACAAGACGTGAACCTTTCTTCCTCTGCAGTAATCCTGCCTAAGCCAGCAGGAAAGAGGTGAGTAGGATACGGCTGTCTTTTTTCCCTCTCTCCTTTTCTCTCTCACTCCGTTTCATTCTGTGCCAAGGGATCATCCTGCGCTGTGGTGATTTTTCATGGTAACGTAGGACGTGCTGATGCTGTACTACGAAGCAGGAATAAATCCCGGGTGAGATACTGCTACCTTAAAAACTCACCGTAGAATAAATGAATACAAAATTAGTTTGTTAGTCAGACTATATGTCTGTTTGTGTTAATGACACCATTATATAGAGTTTAATTCAGAACTGAATCTTTTTTTTACATATATAAAAAAAATCATGAGTGAAGTCTATATTACTGATATGAGAGCCACCAATGGCCCAGGAAGGTCCTTCAGTCCAAAAGTGGCCTTAATCCTGACTCATTTTTATAAAGAAAGAGGTCATGCAAAAACAGTTAGGCTTAGTCAAAGCAACCAAAGGTTTCAGAAGAAAATTTGTCTCTGTCAGCACATTTTGGTCTTTTGTATTCAATTACTGGCCATGTGGCTGATACGAGCATAAGCTTTACTTGTCTTGATAACCTACGATTACCATGGACTTGTGCTTTTTCTCATGGAAGAGTACATCATTTTTCATATATTATATAAACTTTGGAGTTGCCATTTTTATAAACGCAACTGTTTTAAAAACACAATCAAGATTTTGTCCTGAATGACAAATTACAATCTAAAGCAAAGTGGACTTGCTTAGTGATAATCCTCTAAGATCAACAGCTGCCTAAACTGTCTGGCTTAGGTTCGTAAAGAAACCTAAATACAAACATATATACTTCCAATTATTATAGTGGCAGGGAAAGGAAGCATATCTGTCTGACTTTCTGGAAAACAAAATAAATTCATGCCAAGGAGCACATTTATTTATAAATAAAGCAATCACAAGGAAAGTAATAAAATAAATCCAGTAAACAGGGCAATTATTCTGTTTATTGTAAACTTGATGTTGCATTTGGAATGAGTTCCTTGGAGACTTCCTGTCCATTCCACCGTAGGCAAGATGGATGTCTCTGTATATGAAATCAAAGCTTCTGTCTTTGTGTAGTGTATGTATGCTTGGGTGTGGGCACGCATATGCCTAAATTCTTGGTACTGAAGCAAGTGAGTAAAAAGTCAGTGAATTTAAATTAAATAAAATGTTCTATAGGAAAAAAAATAACTGCTTATTTTGTAAAATGAAGGAATTTGAGGTACATTTTTAACTAAAAATAAACATCATGAATACGGTATATTTAGGCCATTGACTTCACCTGTATTGAGGCCATTTTTAGGTGCATCTCTATAAACTCGACACATCTACACCTCTAATCCAAATCAGAAGGATGAAAGTAAGAAAAACATGATCTTAATTCCAGATGACCTTTACAATCCACCCGTTTGTGAGGCACAGATGGAACAACTGTGTGCAAGTAACAATAAAGTTTCATAAATATGAACCTGCTGAAAAAAAAAATGATAAAGTTGTATCCCTCTTTCAAGCATTTTTCCTAAGTATTTCTCAGCATTTTGTACAGTATGTGATTATGATGCTATGACGAGGAGGAAGGGAATAAGATTGCTTCTTGGGAAAATAACTGAGGATTTAATTAAGCTTTAATTTAATTAAGCTTTAATTTAATTAAAATTAAGCTCAACTCAGTGAAGACAAAGGCAGGCAGCAGAGACCTGGAGGAAGCCGACAGTGTCCACATGCTGCTCTTGCTGTGGACAAACCCTGTTTCAATAGTGGTTTGCTTCTGAGTTTTTTTGAAGGTTCTTGGTTCTACATCACCTTTCCATGATCCATTCTTCACTGATGGCCAAAACAGTAAGAACACACTAGTCCAGATTGTATGGGGATTCTGGTTTTTTGTTTGTTTGTTTTTAACAAAGCAAGTATCTTGGTCAATTAAAAAAGCAATTTTTTTTTTCTGGTTGCTATTGGTCTTTTGCAAAAAAAAAATATTTCTAACTAACTCATGCAGCTAGAACAACAGATTCAATGTGAATTAGTGATAACTGTAATTACAAATGTACCTGAAGCAGTGAAATGTTGTGGTTGTCAGAACAAGCACAATATCTGAGACAATATATTATCACGGGTAGTTGCATTGATTCACACTGATTTGCTTGTGCGTTATCAAAAACACTGCAAAACTGAGACCTCTGGGTGCGAAACCTTTAGAAAAAGAACCATCCTGTGCCATGTGGGACCTAGCAGAAGACAATCCTGATCTCAGGTAAAACTTCATCATCCCATGTAAATTCAAATAAGAAATATATTCACAACAAGTGTAATGTCACAATGAGAAATAAACATTAATATTCTTCAGGAATAATTTTTTTAGAATGTTCTAATCAGAGAGGGGGGACAAACTTGTGACTTGCTTTAGCATTCTGTATGTGCTTTAAATTTGTTTCCTCTGTAAATGATCCCACTTTTCCTTCTTCCTTCATTTTCTAGTGATTTTCCCCGCCCTTGGTCTGACTTTCAGGACTCTGATGTAAGTGCAGCTGTGGTTTTTTAAGAGGTGTTTACGCAATTTCTTACACACAGCTCATCCATCACTCTCTGCTCAGATACAGCAAGAATTCAGCATGCAGCCTGAGAGTGGCACAGCCATTTGTGCCTTTCACGAAGTGGCTTAACTGAACCTGGAGCATCACCAGAATCAAAAATGACGTGTATCAGCAACAAAATGTTCTTGAAGAGGATGCAGTGGTTTTTCCCAATATGTCAATGAGCAGAATTAATAGTATTTACATGTGCTATAGAGAAACCTGAGACTCATATACTGAAATAACACCACTTGGTACTTACCACAGCTGTTATAGTGACTCTATTTCAGGTGTCATCCTTCGTACAAGAAATTTTCCTCGTATTCAACTGCTAGTTGTTCCTAATGAATCAGTTTGTAACACAAAACAATGTTCTTCATTCATATATAAGATCACAGTTTTTTTTTTATTAAATGCTGCATTCACATACTCCACAATAAAAACATTATATCAGTTTCAGGCATGACTCTGTTTCCTCGGATGAAGTTTGACCAGCTCGGGTTAGAGCCACCTACTTCCAAAGCTTCATGATGCCAGTCATGTCTATCCAAGAGGGATGTTTGTGACTTCTCTCCTTTGGGTCACCCTCTGCCTTACATTGATCATGAGACACAATTCTAGTTTAATATCTGAAATCCACAGTAACATCCCTTCAACTCTGTGAAACACTAAATGCGTCTATGTATAGGGGAATTCATATGACCAGTCAGAGAAACATGGGGAAAATCCTGTCCGTGGAAGTTATTGCAGGTCAAAATTAACCATGCAAAGCCTGAAATGAATACTACGTATAACACTGCCTGCCTTACACCCAGAGAAAATAGAATTTCACCTACACTTTCTCCTTTTTCCAAGCTAAGTTACCTTGGAAAGTACCAAAACAGTAGCTAATCAGTTTGAAAAATTGAGAATTGAAAACTATTGTTTTCAACATTAATTTGCGATGTTTTCAATAATGGCATAAAAAGAAGAAAAAAAATTCTGTGCTAAACATTAATATACAGCTAATATCAGGACAAAAATAGTTCATCAAGGAGAAACTAGAAGAGAAGCTTAACGGGTGCATTGAACACAAAATAAGGAAGTGTAAGCTCAAATAAATTAATCTGGGCATGGATTTCCAATTGAGATGAGGAGTGGTTGCACCCTGTTTCACCTTCACTCTCAAACACAATGATTTCATAAGCACTCCATTTACAAGTTAGATATTCCATCCATCTTACAGATTAAAGCTTACATTCTGGGTGTCATCATAAAGGAAAATCATGGATCACAATTTAAATAAAAGAATACAAAAATTGTTTTTCAACACTCATAAAAGTTAAGTATAAATTAGTGATGAACAAATGATATAAGACTTTCTCCCCTCTACCAGAAAACTTGGGTCTGATATAGTTCAAGATAAAACGCCTGGATTCTATACTTTAATTCCAGGAGACTGATTTTGTGCATTGGCACATGGGAAGTATCTGAAAAAAAATATAGAGAGAGTAATTATAAACAATTAAAAGATAGCATATGTGCCTAAATACAAAAAAAAAAAAGTATATATGTGGTATGTAGCTTATGAGTATCAATTACTGTTTTAATCTTACCTAATAATAAATACGGGGTGGCTTTTTTAAGAGGAAAAGCCTCCATCTAGACAGATAGAGCTGGTGTGCTTTGTGTTACTGGGATGAACCATTTATCACAAATTAACTTTAACAGATGCCCATGTCCTTAAAACATTATAGCAACAAAACAATAAACTCACAACTCTGTGTGGATCTGCCTGGCACAAAGGCAAAAGTTTAAATTCCTTTTGCCTCGGCCAGTTTGACTGACTAACTTGAAAATCATAAAAGGACAGTGGCCAAAGACTCTGCTTGTTCTTCTAAATAAAACCAGGCTCACATCCCTCACTATTTATTTCTCAGTAGCACAATGCTGGCCCTTGCCAGGTAGGGCTCTCTGACATAACACCTGTATATAGTTTAAGGAACATTATATTCCAAGCACTCTTCACTGTAAGGTGCATTTACAAGACTGAACAAAATGAAGCTTCTTCAAATCTAAACATGATCCACAGTGTCCTAGAACGGCTTTGCACCCCCAAACTATCCACTATCTTTGCATCCCTGTTTATGTGGGGCGCAGACCAGGTTCCACACTGCTTTGGTGACCCTGACAAAAAAAAAAAAAAAAAAAAAAAAAACCCAAATAATGATGTCTTACTCATAACAAAGGTGATCCTGGCCCAGATGCTCTGCAGTGTGGATGCAGTTAATCACGCTGGCCACTGGACCAGAGGGCATATCAGCATCATTTATGTTTACTGGACCAGAGGGCATATCAGCATCATTTATGTTTGAAGGATGTTGCAGTGATAAGAAGTTATAAAGAATTTCAAAGGCCAAGAAGTGATGAAGTGGACTGCTTTGACAGTTTTGGAGAAGATTTTTTTTTCTGTTCTTTTGTCCTCCATATTCTACATAGAGCTTTAAAATATAAACTTTTTTCAGTATTTTTATGAGTATAGAATCAAAGTAGGAATCAGTTGAAACTTCCAGTTGGTAAATATGCCTGAATTTATAAACACCACAAGACTCCCATTAGCATTAATACCACATCTATGCGCTAACCAAGTGACCAAGCAATAGCAAACCAACTTAAATCAGCCAATGATGTATGACTATATTTTTTTATATTACCAGAGGGCATAGTGCAGAATTTATAACAGATTTGTGCTTTTAAAATAGATTTACTATAGATGCAGAAAGCAGATTATAATTGCTGCAGGGAAAACTTTGAGTGGCATGCTACTAGTAGCTATCTGGCATAAAATCTGCCAGAACAAAGTTAGCTTATCAAAATCTTTGGCAAAAATTTAAATAAGTAAACTAAATTTACATCGGATCAGTATTTTGCACTTGCTGAACACAGTACTTTCAAATCCATACCTAGAGTTCTAAAGCTGGATTTATCATCTCATCAAATTTGACAATAGAGAGTTAAGAGAAAAGCAGGACTATAGTAATCCCCCACAGTGAGTTGTTACCTCTTAACTCTAACATTTCTAATCATGATTATTAATTGTTTTGATGCAGAGTAATAAATGTATGGTCATCCCACAAAGACTGTTTAAATGGAATCTCATCTGAGCACAGTGAGTGGCTTGCACATAATCTAAATTACAGTGAAATACAATTCATGTTCTGCAGAGCTTAAAGAAAACTTGGCAGGGTAAGAAAAAAATATCCATCCAAAAAAAAGGAAAGCAGAAGCATATATTTCACAATGCCCAAGGAAAGTCTATCAAAGGAGAGGCTTCTACAAAGCTGATTGAACCATAAATCTGCAACCAATAACACCAAAAGAAGACACAGAGCTTGACAGCAAATCATCCTACATAGGGGAGAAATGCAAAGGTTCTTCTTTGTGGCCTGTGGAAGGGCATGCACATATATTAGGATAGTAAAGATGGCACAGAGGAGAAATATGTTAGGATATTTTGACATGATCTGTGTCAGATTTAACCTGCACTTTTTCTGTACATATCCTTAATTACACACCTCCATTAGGAGAAACTTAAAACTTCAAGCATGTAATATTCCATGTTCTTGTATTCAGGGCTCTCATTTTTCCTTATTCTTAGAGAAATAAGTCCATGGGTTATTAGTTACCTGGCACTAGCAGATACTTTGGAAAAGAGAAAGGTAACCCAGATCAGAACACATATTTTTGTTGAAGTTTACTTACAAATATATAGTTTAAATCAGTTTTTACTCCCCTTGATTTATGTCACCTTCTATATAATGTTTCAGAATATTTCTAAACTTTGAGGGAGTTCAGAAGTAGAAGTCAAACCTCGGGTAACAGAAATGTGTATGTGTGTCATATAGCATGGAAATGATTCAATTCATGTTTTAGGTAGACATACATCTTGAACACATTTTCCAACAAAAACCTTCTTTTTAGCCTACTCAAGAATGCCAGTTTTCAGCCAATTTACCAGCCATCAGAGGCTTTCATTTATATTGTCAATAAATAAAAGTTTTCTGCCAGCAGCAGTACAACAAGCGCTACTCTATTTTCTGCTGTATATATCTGGGAAGAACAAATATGAAATTACAGAAAGACAATCACTAGAAGTGTGGCCCTGGATGTGTTTCCTGGTACTGCTAGCTGGCCATATATCCAGCCTTGGTATCAGGTCAGATGCAGAGCAGTGGCTTTAACTAAGGTTTGGCTATATGTAATCCACATAAACTCTGAAAGAAGGGATCTCACTAGTCTTTCCTTTGATCACTGGAAATTTTCTGGATCAAATCCACTGTGCCAGACTTTTTCTTCCTGGGGATTTGATCCAACTTTTTTTTGTTGGTGGTAGTGTTTTTTTTCTAACTTGATATTATTTAATAACCTTAATAATCTTTTCTCCTCTCTTTCTATTTGTCTTTCTGTATTGAACTTTTTTTGTCTCCTTTCTATTTACCTTTTTACAAAAGTTGTGTTTGTTTTCCTCTGTTCCAGATGATCTGTAGACTCGAGAAAAAATATTGTTTCTAAACTATTACTACAACTTCTGATCATCTGAGCACAGCTTGGGGCCTGCCTGCCTACGGCATAAATTAAAATAGTCCAAAGATCTGTGTGCAGCTGACAATAGTAACCTTAAATAACTTCCTCCACTGTTGTTGCAAAGGAGAGAGGGCCTCCTTGATCAGCTCCATGTTGATTACAGAGTCACCTTACTTCAAAGGAGATCCACCAACTTTAAGATCCTAGTAAATCACCAGAGCAGTTGAAAGGAGCTCTAGGTATACAGAGAATCAGGCTTTTTAGTTTCTCTCTTTCTGTATTTATAGATACACATGTATACTACTCTACATATGCATCTGAATCAAAAAAGTGCTCTGACAGAGATTTTTCTGCCAAGTGTGAGACCTTAATATAAAGTTTATAGTATTTCAGTTTCATGGTGGAAAACTATTATGTGCCAATCACTGGTCTTACACATAGCTTATGTTATCCTCAGAGTATATGTTGTGGGCTATATTCAGCTAGAACTTTGTCCATCTGCGTATGCCTATTTTCCTCTGAGCAGAAGCATATCATCTTTTCCCTACTTTACTCAATCAAAGTGATATATCTGGCCACAGAAACTAGAAAAATGCACTGGATGGACTAGAAGTGTATATAGTTCCACCATAGAGCAACATTTATTTCTGAGAATGGGAACAGTGGTTGTTCCTGGTAGCTGAAGACAAAGACTTGAATCTGCTGTCTGTCTTCTAAACTTGTTTCTATCACTCTTAGCATCTTTAAAAAAAATGAACAAAAGGCCAGGAAACCTAAGAAATGTAGACAAAAACAGACTATATAATCATATCTATTTTTATAGGTATGTATGCATTTATGTACATACACACCCATATAATCATGTGTAGATGTGTGTATGTGTGTGTATATGTATACACATGTGCACACACATATATATATTCCTAAGTATTTAGTCTACATATTCAAGCTTGTATTTCACCTGTCCTTCAGCCCAGGTATCAGTTTTTGTGAGAATCTCTTTTTCTACAAGATACAAACATAAGGAAAAAGTATATACTATTTTTCATGGGTGTTCTGAGGGGTAAGGAATCATAAAATGAATCTAGCAAAGTAACAGTGTCATGTTCATTATTGCAAGAGTCAAAGCACAGGATCAAAGGCTCAGAAAAAAACAAAGTTTGACAAAAAAAGAATCAGTTGGGAGTAAGGGTCACAGCCAAACAGGAACAAAAGAATAAAGAGCAGAAGAAAACATCTGCAAGCCTTGCTTGTGGGGAGGGCGAAGGAAGTAGGAAGAGGGAGGAACCTTTCCACATACTTGCCCTCAGAGGTTTGAATACATTTGTGTACTCCACATTGTTTGAACCTGATTTATAAAATAGTTGCATTTCAGAGATAATGAACATCACAGATGACCTCCCTGGAGCAGGTCTCCTTTCCCTTAAGGGATTGGGAAAGGGAATTTTCTCACCATAGGATATTATAAGACTGCTATGAACTCTGACCATCTATCTCCCATACTTTTGTGAGATATATTATATATGCTCAGACCTTTGCAGGTCATTTTCTTAAATATTAGTCTCCTCATTTCCTTCCTGGTTCTTCATCTCTTTCTTTATGTATATCTCTCTCAAACGGCAAGGCATGACAAAGAGTACCAGAGGAGTCAGATAGAGCAAGTGGTGAGCAAAATCAGACTGGATCTCACTCCCAGTGGAGACTCAACCAGGGGTTTGAGCTTTGAACAGCACAGATTTCATTTTATATTCCAGATTCTCCTGCCCATCATAGTCATTTGGAGACAGTCTGCAGTAAGCCACTGTAAACTAAAAAGATTTTATTTATATCAGAATCTATTCTTGCATCCAAAGGCACCTTAAATTCAGAGAGGTAGGTGTATCTTCTGTCTAGTGATCCTCTCTAAGGAGGCTTTCATAAAGAAGTCACTTTTACAAAGTATTCACAAAGGGTAACTTCAGGTAGAAAAGGCCAAATTTCCTCTACAGTCAATGAGGAAAAAAATAAAAATTAGCAGCTTCCTTTAGATGATGTCAGAACATCACTTTCAATAAATATGGAAGTTTCCTCAAGAGAAATTTTCAATTATTCCTAGACTAACAGTATAGTTTCCTTTATGGCTACGGAGATGTTCAAGCTAGTACAGTCTACATATCAAAGATTTGGCTCCATGGTATTCTTTTCTCCCTCATCCCTGTGAATTTTTATAACAGATTAATTTCTTGAGATATGAAAGTTCTGTGATGTAAATACTTAAAACATTTGCAATGATCTTCAGTATACTGCAAACAAAAGTAAAAATGTAAAAGTGAGATTCAGTCTTTCCAAGACATGGAATAACTTCAAATAAGCAAGATTCTTTCTACAGACACTGACTGAGATTTATAAAACATCTTTTTCATTCAAACATCATAAACTGGCAACTAGATCAATTCTGGACAAAATGTCTTAGACCCATCTTGTTAGGGACCAGAATTAATTTGTTTGCAAACAAAAGAACAGGGTAAAATGCAGTAATAGGTGCTATGGTCTACAAAACTTTGACTCTATAAAATGTACTAAATGTTTAATCTTAAAGCATCTAAGAGAAACTATCTATTAGTCATTGCTTCCACACAGCACATGTGACATGCTTTTATCTGAAGTCTCTTTTAACTCTACAAAATGTAAATCAGATTTTTAGGAAAAACATAAGGGAAGATCAGTTTCTGAAATGGGATATAGATCCTATTTTAAGACTTGTAAATGTTGCAGGTTCAGATGGTTTTGACAGAGGAACACTTTACTATAAATGTGCCTATCTTGAAAAAAGCACACAGTTTCAATTTCTACAAAAATTTGACATACTATTTAAAATATATGTAAAAGAATTCAAATACAACCACTTCCTGACAGTAAAAATATTTACATGAATATTTGGAGTATATTGACAGCACATTGTGTTATTCTGTCTTTGAATATTAGAAAATAAAAATTAATCTTAGATATCTTTAATCATCACAACATTGTTTATAAACATGGCAATAAATATTAAAAACTATGTAATGCACATATGGAAAACATAGACTTTTTGAGATTCTCAGGGTCATTTCTGCTTTGCAAGTCATGAATCTTAAGAGAGAAATCATTTATCAGAGACAAGGCAAGAAGAATTTGGGAAAAGTTAAGGTTTTATGGGAGATAATATGGAATCATGGAAAATTGAAGCACCTAGCTAATACCTAAATCTGAAGGATAAAAACTCTAAATCCAGCCAAGATGAAGCCTAACTCAAGGAGTCCCTATGTCTGCAACTTAAAATACTGCAACTGCCAAGAATTCTTTTCTGGACCTGTCTTAAAAGGTCTCATCTCCCTAGGTCTCAGCAGTACAAAGCATAGGTCATAGCCAAACCTTTCAGGAGTTTCAAACTACCTTGCAAATAAAGGATTTGGTGAAATTTTCAGAATACATCAAAACCCCACACACTGCTTTCTGCAGCCTCACCTGTAGATCTCTCACCCAGGTATAAGACTGAAACCAGGCTCAGGCTCCTCTGCCTAAGAAAAACAGAATCGCCATTTTTTCACCTTAAAACTGCCCTAACAACAAGACACCAGGAGTTCTGAGCAGATGTGCCCTTTCATTTCTTTTGCTTATAGCCATTCAATTTTGCATGGGAAGCCTTTGCATTCATTATACAAGAAAAAAAGAAAAGGAAAAAAAAAAAGGAGAAAGTATGAGTGTGCATAACTTCCATCATCTAATAATTTGCATCTGAAAAAACTCCCACTCTCTTCTAGAAATATTTGCCATTTTCTTTCATTTCATGGGAGCAGAGGCTGGAGTCTTATCCTGGAATATATCCTGTTATGAAATTCTTTTTGATGGCCTTGAGCTGAGTGATAGCACTGTCATATCTTCTAATGATGTTCTCTATCTTACGAAAAGGGTCCTCCACTTCGGTGTTATTCCACGAGATGGAAGGAAAACTTATTGTGAGAAACACAGAGGAAAGAGGAATAATTATGAATCAAAGAATAAAAATAGAGATTTTTTCTAATTCTACCTTAAAAAGCCTTACCCGCCCCTTTTCAGAAAGATGGGAGGATAATATATCTTAATATATCTTTAGGATAAGGCAGGATAAATGCATCTTGGACCACTACTAAAACTACAAAAGGAAAGAAAATGTTAAATTATTACTGTAAATCTATCATATGTTAGTTTTAAAATATGTTGTGTTCTGTGACATATGCAAAAAAAAAATTGTTCTAGTTGAATAGCATATTAAACAACATATAACTCCCCTGAAATAATGTAGTTAATGTATGTTCTTCCCTTTCCACTAATCTGCTCTCCATATCCAAGATATGGACTCCTTTCATCTGTTCATGTGAGAAAGAGAATGCTGTGTGTAAAGGATCCCCTCGTGACCTCCTTCTGAAGCAATGGAGGAATCGAGTTCTGTTTCTTTGCTGTCCCTGGGCTCTGCAGAATCACAACTGATAAAGAACTAGAGAGATCCATGGAGACACCTATTCATTCTCTATCCTCCAGATCTCACGCAGAGAAGTATATAAATTCAGATTATTGCACCTCTACCACCATGATTCTTCTATCATCAGTATATTTACAGGCAGAGGGAGTTTTTTGATAGATGGTGCCAGTAAAAGCTAAGCTGCTGATAGTACTTCTGTAGTAAACAGTAAATGGAGAATTTTTTTGAGTATCAATCAAGCGTGCAATAGTAAAAGAAAAACAGCACGCACTTACATGGAAAAAATGTCACTGCCAGTACATGGAAAGCTATTTAAGGCATCAGGCAGAAAAAGATGTTGGACTAATAACAAAAAGGATGCAGCTGAGGAAGAAAATGCAGTCTGTAAAATGATTAACAGAACAGGATTAATGCATGATAATCAGGTAGAATAAATGGAAGATACCTACCAGGAATAGAAACAGGGAGTTTCATTGGGAATGACAGATAAATGTGAGGAAGTCATGTATTTGGTGACCTGCAAGAATTATTTAATGTATGTATTTGTGGCAAGTATTCAGGACATAATTAAGGAGATCTTCCGTTCTGAAGCACTAGATCATTTGTGTATAAATCCATAACAACAAGGAAGACAGTCTCAACATTGCACAGGAGGGCCCTAACTTCAAGACAGCACAATATGAAAGGAGTAATGTAAGTTGCCACACAACAACTTTGCAAATACTGGTGAAGCAGAAGCAATAGGTGACAGCCAACTTGGATATTAACAAAAGAAAAGCAAAAAACACTTTCAAAGTCTTGAAAGCTCCTTAAAAAAATGGATTGCTGTGTAATGAAAAGCTAGCAGAATAAATGTGTGTGTGTATATGTATTCTAAGTTCAAATTGGAAAATAGCAGTAACAGTTTATACATGTGTTTTAGATGCCAAAGAGGTGGTGAAGTTAAAATAAATAAAATGTCTTCTGTAGCAAGAAATTGCAGCTTATAGAATTCTTCCTTCTGACAACTTCCCAAGGTCTCTCAATAGGGCATTGACACACAGCATAAACGGGAAATAGCATTTTTTTTTTAGGCTACAGTTTCCAACAGAATCAATAGTGTTGAAGAACAACAGAAAAGTGATTATTTCATTAATCCACAGGACCAAAGTTAACACACAAAAATTTCATCTTTACAAATTCATACAAACATTAATTCAGGATAAATTTGTTGTTAGCAAGATTTTGAGATCTAGCAGAATACCTTACCCCAAGTATCACCAGTATTGAATGTTTTCTGCATGATGTAAAAGTGGTAAGAGAGGAAGAGATTTGTTTTCATTTCATGTAAGGAAAATAATAAGCCAAATTTTATTCTGAAAAAGATAAATTTCTTCCCAGGGTAATAAAAATTCCCTGTGAACCCTGATCTTCCTCTTAAAGAGCGTAAACAGATGAGTATTTATAAGAAATGCTAGTCAAGATAAATGCATTACACGGTCATACACACCACTTTTTCTTTGCTAGAATCTTTTCTTTTCTTTTTTCTTTTCTTTTTTTTTTTTAATCTATATACTGTAATTGCAAGTATCCTGGGCTCAAGAATTAAAGATCTGGAAATCAGAACAGAAATACAACTATGAAACTAGGGATGGCAACAGAACTTGGCCCTCCTCTCCATATTTGACACCTAGTACACATTGAAGGAGAGAGATGCATGAATAATAAATAATAGCAATAAAACAGAGGCAAGTACCCTTTTTCTCTTTTCTCAGCCTAATATCACAAGACCTTGAGAATTTGACCCACTGATGAATAAGACATAAATCTGCTAAGCAGTTATGAATATATGCAATGCAATGCCTTCTAAGGACTTGGAAAATTCCTTTCATTGTTCTGACCTCCACGGGGTCAGTATTCTTATCTCATGGCAACAAAACTGTTGTCCTGTTTGGAACATTAAAGAGCATCTATGATGAAGCAGTTGGGGTTTGATCAGCATAGATTTCTGTCATGCTAAAAATGTATCCAGCTCTTGGCTATTCACATAAGAATCATAAATGATGGAGTCTCCATACTTTCTAAAAGTTCAGAGGCTTTGAGGAGCCTCTACTAAAGACTACATTTAGATTTCTCTCTGTTAAGAGAAAGAGCGCCTTCTAACATAGTCAGTCACATATCCTAACTAAGCCTTCAAATACAATAAACATTACAATAAAATATTATCACTAATCACAGTTTTGTAACTGTAGACTTGGAGGTAAGTAGTGACTGGAACTCCTTTTTTAATGCAGAAGATAGATGGCACAGGAGAATTGTATCCAAGAAAATAGTGACTATTTTACTCTGCTCCCTTACATAAATAGTCTATTACTCACTTTTTGGAGACACAGGAGGGATTATAACACTGGTATGACTAGGGCTAATGCACGTTGGAGAGGTTATGTGCTTAAGGTCATAGTAGCAGCCTTCTTACCACTGATACATACCTTAAATATCCACTAAGTTTTTCTTCCACTTTATTACATAGTCACTGCCTTGTGTTGGCAAATAGCCTTCTCTTCCTACACATCAGGGCTGTCTTTGAGCTCATACTTATTGTTCTGCCTTTCTTGTGGTTACTGGACAGGACAATAAGATACAGGCCACTGTGCATGCATTTATAGCTGTTGAAATGTTGCTTTCACTAAAATAGCATATCTGGCATAGGGTTAGTTGAGGAGAGTTAAAATTCAAACTTACAAATTTTAAATCCTATTAAAAGGAGAAGACCTATCAATAGAAATGGGAATGTGCACTGGTCTAAACAACTCTGCATCAAACTGTTGACTCTACATATACTCTTCCCATACTGAAAACAAAATAGTCACACATTTAATTGCTTTGTTGTCCTCTACTAATTTGATGCTTTTCAGTTTAGCATTGGACACAATCTTCCAAAATAGCACAGGGTGTTCCTCATACAAATGACTATATAATAACAGTAAGTTGAAGAATAAATATAGTCTTTAATACACATGCTAAACATCAAGTGAAGTTTTAATTTGGGCAGTGAATAACAGATCAACAACTTTTGGCGGGATAGAGATAGCAAGGTGGGTGGACATATTTCTATACAGCCTCTAGGGAGGGAAGTAACCCTATGCTATCCCAGTGTTTCTAGGTACATCTGTGATATCTCTCAGCACCCTATATTTCAGGAAGTCAGGCTGTTTGTGAAGTTATTGTAAGGTAGCAGTGGGCATAAGTAAAACACTGCTAATATAGTACTTGGCCAAAAGTAGCCTCCCCTGTAGGAGTTTGTTTATAAATTGCTTTGGTCCACTTGACAAGGTCAAATCCATTCTCTTAATGATGAATCTCATCTGTTCTGGTGCAGAAAGAAATGTTTTCTTTCACTTCTACGTGTGGTAAGAGCTCATTCATCTCTGTACGTTCTAAAAGGAAATCTAGCTACATCAGAGAGAGAAGGAGTATTCAGAGGGCAACTGATGGCCAGGAAGATATATTGAATTCACTTTCCTGGGACAGACATTCAAATGGTAACAAGTGATAGAAAACAGCTCTATATTTCAGCATGATGTGTGTTCTCTCTCTTATGATTAAACCCCCTGTGGGCCATCTGCATTTAATGGGTTAGAACTACTTTGTAGCTGCAGTTTTTTCCTTCCACGGCTCTTATTTATTTGAGAGGAGACCAAACTGCACTCTTAAAAGTGCAGCGTGTAGGAAACACTGCCAAAAGAATGAGACCGAAAAGGCAAATTTATGAGCCAGTGTTGTTTTAAGCATTTAGCAGTATAAATAGGAAGTGTAGATAAATGTGGACATATAAGTGACTCTCTGTTTATCTCAGTTACATTATTTGCCTAAATTCCAGAAGAGAATTAGCCCAATTAGTTTATACAAGGGTTAATGCTCTGCCTCTGGACTAGCTATTTAGCATATGTGTAGAACTGTTTTCAAACTAAAACTAATACTCCTCTTTAGAACAGGTCTACCTAAAAATAAAAAAGCATTGCTCAGTTCATCCTTGTCTCTTTGATCCTAGCAAAAAAACAAACAAACAAACAAAAAAACTATAATCAATTAGATGTAAAACAATCATTTAATAAAGTGTAGTGTATTAAAAATAGCAGAACTTACTACCTAACAAGAAACCATTCATATAAACTAAGTAATCTTGTTCCAGGGCAATTTAATTTAGCATAGTAAACCTATTATGTATTCATTAGGGATCAGATTCTGGTCCTATATCAAGTCACTGGCAAGATTCCCATTAACTAAAGTTAGGAATAGGATTTGATCTTACGGAGATTTTTGAGTAGAGTTAAGGAAATTTCATCTCTCTTCGCCAATACCGAGTTTTCTGGCTCTAAATATTCAATAAACTCTCCGCCAATTAGACATTTTCCTCTTTTCTCATTGTATATATTACTTAAGCATTTTTTAAATAATACTAACTCAGATCTCCATTCCAGGCCTTTTTCTAAAAGAGTTCCCACAATCATTCAGTATCGTTCATACACGGAAAAATATGCCTGATGTCATTTGAACACACAGGATGAATATGTATTTCATTCATATAATTAAAATGTTTTAAAGACTAATTTAAAAAAAATCCTCTTAGCACTCTAGAGTCTGAGTTGTTCCTTTACGATCACTTTGAAAAACATAGTGTCTACCTACTGGATTGTTATATTCACAGTTAAAGATTTCAGTTGTTTCTGTTTTTAATGATTAAGACAAAATCATTTGAGTACATGCACCAGGTATACACACTTTTATACAATTCCAGATACTTCAATCTCTCTTTGGCGATACTGCTTAACTTTTAAGCATACTTTTCTCTTTCTCAGAAATCAGAAAGGCAAATCTATCATGAAAATCAGTTTGATAATCAGACTGGATTTTCCTCTGCTTTTAACAGAAACGTTTTAACCCAGTTAATAGCCCGGTTCATTCACTGGGCGCATTCCCTGGGCACAGTTTGGGGGCAGGAGTGTAACCCTTTGAAGCTACTGTATTATAACAGAAGCCGTGATGAGGGTAGATCTAAATCTGGGCTGGTGTGTGCATACGGACCTTATCATTGAAAGCACGGGGTATGAGGCAGGCAGAATCAAGCCTCTTTCATCGAACTTAATAGTGAGAGGGTGCAAGGATCAGTCACTTCTCTTTCTGAGAGATGAAATGGGCTTCAGGACAGCCAGCTCAGGAAAGCTCTTACACCACCACCATCCTGTGAGTCACCAAGTACCACTGTACAGCCCAGCTGGAAAGCATGGATTTTGTCCTGACCCCATAACCTGCAGTCTTACAAAGTAATCTTTTTTTATGCCAACGGTCCCTCTGACTTTGATCAGTGTTATTGCCCATGCACTGATGGCTTTATTGGCTAGCAATTGACCCTATTGTAATAAGCATTGTTATGAAGGCAGGCAACATGAACTAAGCTGAAGTTTCGACCTGCTCAGAGAGAGGACTTGAGCAGTCCTTTTTCTTCTAGAAGATGATGGCTTTTGAAGAATATATTGCAATATTTTTCCCTCGTGCATTCCAAAATCTGTGATGTCTCACACATGGACTGCATTTGAAGGCATCGATTTGGTCGCGAGTGGTGTAATCTTTCTATCATTATTTAGGTAGAATAACCTTTCTGCCTCCCTCCCCAATGCCTCCTCTGCCTTCCCCACCCACCAAAAAAAAAAAAAAGCAGGTCTATATCTCAAACACATCTTACGTGAGGCAGGTGTCACAATAGATATGTTCCTTCATTTCCATGTCACAGATATTTCAGGTTTAATGAGCCTGTGGTGCAAGGGAGACAGGATGCACTTCAGGAGTCAGGCAGACTCACTCACTGGTCCTGCTACTCCCATGTTTCAAAGGTTTGCCCTCAAACTGGTTTAAAATATAGGGAAAAATACAGGGAAAATATGGCTTTATTGTCAGTGACAACCAAATGCATACTGGCCTTGCCCCTTCAAGTGATTGTCTTCTTTTTTGTTTTGTTTTGAATTCTGTATGTCCCTTCTTAATCTCATTATCTTCTTGCAAGCAGAGGTAGGAGGATTCTTATGTTCAGAGGCCCTGGTAAAATTTAGGCAAGGGTGGGAAGCAGGAGACCCCTGGCTTTTCACTCCCTCCTTATGCCAGAACTGGCTCTCCCTGCCAGATCTCTGCCGTTCCCAGCGCTCAGACCTCCATACTCGCTGCACCCTGCCTCCCTCCCACACATCTCCCATTCACTGCTTGCCCAGTCTGCTGCTCATTTTACACAATTTAAATCTAAAATATGTCCTTATAGCTATGACGATTTTATATCCTGGATATTTCCCTCATAAGTTTGCTTATACCAACAATATTTCAAATAATGATTCAACAGGGTACCGCAGCTGTTTCGTTTTGCACTGGCAATGCAAAGCAGCTGTAAACTTGGTGGAACTAGGCATATGCTTTAGCTTCTTTGACTGGTCAAAAGTGATATAAAATAAATGGGAAAAAAAAGAAATAGCTCTTGGAATGAGCATTGTTTAACTTGCAATGTCTAGCTGCCTTTTGGTGCCACCCAAACCTGCAACACCACTGCAGAGAGGAAAAAAAGGTGGAGGGAGCAAGACCCTTGTTACATGGTTATGAAAGAGACAGGGAAAAAAATCCATGCCTTATTGCAGAAAAAAACTTCCTCTGGAAATGTTTTGAATGTTGTCACTTTAAATGTGCTAAAATGAGTTTTAATGCTGTTTCAGTTCAAGCAAGATATTGCAATTAGTTTGTCTGAAAAAAAATATATTCTTTAAAAGCAAAAGCATTTATTTTTACCATGTGAAAATTTATCAATACTAAATACACCATATTTGTTGTATTTGTTAAATAAGACACTTCAGGGCCTTATCATAAAATTTCCACTGAAAATAGAATATTTTTTAAATTTTGAAATGATTTTTTTTAATCGACAGTATAAAGCACTATGACATTAAAAAGTGAAGTGAAAAATAAAATTCATTTCTGCTTATTCTTCCTTTATATGTTTCTGTATGTGATGTCGATGATTAAACTGTAGAAATCCCTCGCATCAAAACATTCTGACTATTTTTATGGTAAGAAGGCTGGGCCTTTCACCACTAAATGCAATGTTGTCTATCAGGTATGTGAATCTGTACAAATCTGGATATTAATTTCTGTAGAAGAATTTACACGTATTCGAAGATTTGGTTTCGAACACAGGCTTAAGCTTTTCAGATTGCTGATGAATCAATCATAGAAGAAAAACAGCACAGCAATATGTCATCACAAATTCTTCACAGCAATAATTACAACAATATTTCACTTTCTCTTTTAACAGGATAGGAACTCTTTGCCCAGAAGTTCTATAAATTTACTTCTCAGCGTTGCATGATGATCACATATCTCAAGCATTAGTTAAAGCACTTGGCAGGAAGGCTATGTAAATCACCTCCTTTTGTTTTTAGTGCATTTGCCACATGTTGAAGAAGCAGTGGAGAGATTAGTTGCTCATGCTAAGAAATCATTAAGTGGACAAAATCAAAGTACAACAGCACAAGTCCTGTCAAATGTGGGAGTACAATCCAGTGGGAAAAATAAAAACATTTAACTTGAATAGGAACCTACTCAAATTATTTGCGTATATTAAAATGCTCCTTCTCTGGAGCTTTCTTATAAAAGACTCTTCAAATAGCCCAACTGACTTTTATTTTGCACTATTTGTGGAATAAGATGCTACTCATCTTGGGTAAAAACTGAGCCTGGCCTTTGGCCAACGTGGGCCAGATTCTGCCATCCCTACCCGAGCTGAATAGTACCTTAAGCTGGGCCTGATTATGAACCGATTACTCATGTTGTGGTGAGCAGCTCGTTGCATGAATAGGGCCATTGTGAACATGCACTTATGAGGGATTCACAATTTGGCCTATGTGAGTAGTCCCGCTTTCGTCAATGCATCTACTCACGGAGTAAAGCATTACTAAATAAAAGTGGTAGAATGTGACCCTGTTGTAGTACTTGACATCTAACACGAAGATACTTTTTCATCAGCCGAATGAAACGCTGCGGCCAGCAGACTATCTGTCACTCTTTGAGACGAAGCCGATGCGAGGGCATGACAGGCTTAATGCAGGGTCTGCAACTTATCACACCTCAGGTTTAATGAAGAGTTGAATACCCGTTTGTCTAATGCATAAAGTCATGCTAGCAAGATGTGGCAAATAATCTCTCTGGCAAAAACTGGGGAGGAAAAATTAATTAGTATTGTATCCTTCTCTACTTAATAAAAATCAGCAGGAAGATGATAGAGTCTTTGATTTTTCCCTTTGATTTGGGGGGCTTCAAGCATCTAGATATCCTGTAATGTTTTGGAAATGGTTATTTATTTTCCCCAAGTGTTCTGTTGCTGCAATAAATTCCTCTAAAATGTTTAGTTTTACTCTTGACATAAAATGCCTTGTAAAAATGAGCTTTCTTTCTGGATTTCACGAGACAATAATTACAACCTCTGCTATTAAATTATATCAATAAACTGAAGGAGAGACAACAATAAAAATGGCACGAAGTTTTCCAGTTAAGTTTTTGCTGCTTTATCCACTAATGATGCTCGAATAAAAATTATCTGGAAATCAGCTTGACATGTTCCAAATGCTGTACCTTAAAAAAATGATTATGTAGAAACTGAAAAAAAAAATGAAAAACACATTTTAAAATTGGAAACAGTCTGACCTGTTGGGAAAAAAAATAAAGGTATTATTTCCACTGCTTTTATCCTTCTGCTTATGGCACAAGCATCTCTATAAACCTTGTTAAAGCCCTGTATATTTACCTAAGCTCATAAAATGCTTTTTTGTTTTAAATCATAAGGCTCATTTTACTGTTGTTTAAGCACACCATAAAAAAAGAAAAAGATAAATTCTAGCCTGAGTGAATTTTTTTTCTCCAAGTCCTCAGGCTAATGTTGAAGTTCATTTTCAGAAGGAGAATAAAATTAAGAAACCACAAATTGAAGTATACTTATGTATCAAACATTGAGTTTTTTACTAATGGCAAATAGGACAAACTTCCTTTCAAACAGTTGAGTAAAACAAATTACTATAAAATTCTCATTTCCAACTGATCCTTAAGGTTTCAGAGCTAAATGCATTCACCACCCTGAACGATTAGAGAAAGGCTCCCTCTTGTATCTGTGTTTTTCGCACTTAGCCTCATGAGAGGAGGAGCAGAGGGAGTCGGGGGGGTCCTGCAATCTTGCTTTTACGACCACGGGCAGTAGTCGAGCGCCGCTGGGATGAAACGTGCTTCGCCATCTCCGCTTCTCCCCGCACCCACCCTCCGCTTGGAGCAACAGCCAGAGAGAAAAGCAAGAAGGAGCAGGGGGTGCCCGGAGAGAGTTTGCATCCTGTTCTAGCCACAGCCATGCAAGTCCTTCTTTATTTCAATTAATTTACTTTGCCTTTATGAACCTGAGAAACTGACTGTTGCTTTCAGAGAGGCTGACATTTCACTCATCTGAAGGAGCTTGGAATGTGACAGGGGAAAGGGAGGAGAAGTAAATCAAAGCAGATAGCAATTCTCCAGATGTAAAGTATTTTTCTTCCCCTCTATTTTTTTTTCACCAGAAATGTCAGAAAGTCTGCTGACATTTTAATTCCTTTGTGATAGGCTGGGAGATGAGAGCCAAATCCTGCTGCCACTTCAGTCAAAAGGATCTTTCCTGTGGACTTTTAAAGGACGCAAAGCTGTTCTACACTCTGAAAAGTAAAAATAAAAATAAATAAGCAAAAGTATCAACAAAATATAACTAAAACTAAGTGGAATGCACTCTTGTAACATCTCAAGGTCTGTTACAGATTCATACTGGCAAGCCTCGTAGGATGATGTCTTTTTTTTCTCTTGTCATTTTGACCATAGCAAAATAAAAGACAAGTAGTAAAAGTTGCTCTGGATTAGGAGTAAAACTTTGCTGTTGTTGCCTTTTTTTTTTCTAAATCTGAATTCTACTGCTTTTTTTTTTTTCCTAAATCTGGATTCCGCTGTGTTCCAGTAGTTTTCCATGCTCTCTGCTAACCACCTAGTCTTTAAGATACTCTATTTGCTACCTTAAAGATTTCATTTAAACGCCAATTGATTTAAATAATATATGCACTTCTTCAAAGCCCTATTAAACACTGTAATCCTACTTTCAGTGACTTTTTGGAAAAAAAAATCTCTTTAACTTGAACAGAAATAGGCCCATAAAATAAAGAACTATTTCCTTTGACCATTACATTTGCTGTGCATTGATACAAGTCCAGTAAGCTAAACACAGACATGGCAGAACAGAATTGCTGCCTCAGAGCAGCAGCGCGGTGCTGATAGAGTTAGGGCTACAAGGTCCATAGACGGCATGAACAGTCATATATCTTCCTCTCCACACAGTGTGCTAGGAGATTTACCTCATGGTTTTAGTATAGCAAATTTATTTTCCTCTGTAGAATTGCTGGTGGTTTTTTTTCAAGTATTCACTTGTAAAGCATTAATTTTGCATGCAGGACTTATCGAAAAACAACAGAGTAAGCATATTTGCTTAATAGTTTTATTCTTTTTTGCAGGTTCCATAATCATATGTCATCAACCAGTACAACAAAACTTGTTTTTATATAAAAAAGAGGGCTTGTTGAGCTTGATGCATGGTAAATCTATTTGGCTTATTCTTTATTTTTATTGTTAAATATTATATTGCATTTGTTTAAGCAGGCTTTGTGTATACCGTGATTTCTAGCATTTCACACGCAGCAACTTATTGTTGTATCCTTTAAATATGGGAAATAAAAATGTTTTCAGTTTACTATTAAAAAAAAAAAAGAAAAAAAAAAAGAAAGAAATGAAGAAAGGTTATTGCTATATTACATGGCCCAGGAAATATTGGCAGCATGCTCTTTGGCCTTCATCCGTAGAACTGCAATGCTGGAGGACCTCCTTTCAAATTCCGGCTTGGTTTCAAACGCATGTCCATTGGTTGCCCCAGAAAGTAAAGAGTCAGTGAAAAAATTGTTGAGGGGCACATGGCTGAACTGATTCTGGTGGTTCGAAAAGCCTGTGTAGCCAGAATCTGTCCGTGGTGAATGGGAATAAGGTGTCATACAGGAGGAAGTATCTCGTGGCAGCATACAGGAAGTAACCACAGAGCCACTAGCCGCATTCCCTGCCCACAGATTGTTCTGGATCTGGAACATATAAAACAAATAAGATTAAATTTAGATATTTCATCTCTTGTTTTCTGCATTATTTGCTTTGCTTCACTTAGCATATCCATAATTAGTTCTGCTCTCTAAGTACTTAACTAGTTCTCTGCAATCACATTAGAAAACACCATGAAGATACTGCAAGAGCCAAAATACTGGATCACAGCCAGGGAGCTGCAGCATTACACGAGTCAAAAGATCTTTTGCCTAGGAGCAATGGCTGCTAAATCTCATTCTCTCTTCTGTCTTCCACTTACTCTGTAACTTTGGCCAGGATATTTAACAGTGAACTTCATCATGCCCATCAGTTCAGCCAGTCAAAAGCTTCCACTGGAAACTTACAATAGACCTCAAAGAAGAAGCACTAAAGATTATACAATACCATAGCTGTTGTCATTATAAATCTTCTCCTACTCATAAATTTGTTGCAATAAAAGGAAAAATAGTGTGAAAGAGTAAACCAACCAAATTAAGATTTCTCAAGCTAGCAAGCCCAACAAGCAAGCCAATATTTTTTAAATGAAACCTTCAATAGAATAGTTATCTAAAAAAGAAAAAAATCTATAAAATGCAAGCGTGATTGATAGTATATTTAGGAATTCTTCCTAGAGTTATTTCACAGATGTTTTTAAGACGAAAATCCTTTTCATTATGCAGTTATACAAAGATATTCTTGAGGGCATTTCTTTTTCAGCTCTCAGCCTCAACTGGCTGCACTGTGTGGCCCTGGAAAACATTGCATGACAGCCTAGGAGACAAACTTTGTGGTTACCAGCAATGTCTGCTGAAGATCTGGAGAAACCACGTATGCAAGCTTTGATGTGTAATGCCTTCTCCACTTGGCAGTCACTTAAAGCTTAATTTTAAGTCTCGGGCCTTCTCCTGTCATCTATATGTATATACACTGTTTATGGATAGATATTTCTCTCATATTTATTATTTGATCCACAGACAGAAGGATTTCCAAGGCCTAGAACAAGTCAGCTCCTGTCATTATCTCTGACTGTACGTTCTTACATTCATCCCATTCCCTTTGCTGTAAATAAACTTCATATTCAGTCCTTCTCTGTTTTAAACTTTCCACTCTTCACATCCCGCTATCACAGCTATACAGATCTCCTTCTTGATCATTCATCTCCTACACTTGCCATTGTTCTATAGAGCTTTATATTTTTTCTCTGCCTTTACTTACTCTTTCCTGAATGTTGATTAAAAAGAAAATCAGAAACTGTATAGATGTGTGTAGCTGTTATTCACAGTGGAGAGTTTAGCCAAGAAATATGTCCTTTGCTGTTTCTTTTATTTTGCTAAGTTTGCCTTTCTCCTAAAAGTCTGTTGTTTGCTCAGTACATTATTGCTCTGATGCATTGGAACTGAGCCCACATGTCTTTGTTTCTCCTCTGCTATGTGCTGGAGTGACTGTAATTACTCTTTGGTTACCATTGTAAAGTGAGTTCCCACTTCAAATCTAAGTTGCCTTCCCCTTTCCAACTCCATAGACAAAGGAATTTGGGCTTCAAGATATATAGGTTATCTCTGTGGCTAAACGATCCTTTTTTTGCCAAATTTGAGGTCAGTGGAAGTAATGAATTATGACAGTCACATGCACACATACACACAGAGCGAAAAAAATATTTCTAGAGCTGAGTTGTTGTTCTTTTCCCATTGTCCTATGACATTGCAAGAACACATAGCCCCCAAACCACCAACAAACAGAGATAAATTATGGTTCATTGAACTCCTCTAGCTGAGATGTAGTGCAGATATAGAGGATGAAATAATTAGACTGATTTTAAAAGCTAATATTTTGAACATTTACTTGACCGTGGGTCATTAGGAGCTGACAAACTAATTTGGGCTCTTTAGCCATTCCAGTGTCAGAAGAGAATGAGTTTGGGTCAGTGCTCCAGCCTGGTTTCTTGCAAGAGTAGTCAGAAAAGCAGCACATCTCCGCAGACTCTTGCTCTTCCTAGTCTCCCTGTTCACACAGACATGCATATGCATACTTAGATGCCCACTCACACCAATGCAGCTGCCTCTTCACACACATGCATACACACAGCTAGTCGGGCATACCCCAGGCATCTACTCCTGCATATCCTAGGTGATCTGCTCAAAGGTAATGGAGTGAATAATGTACCTGGGGGAGGAGATTGAGGATATTTCCTTCTTTTTGTGGACCTCCCGAGATCTACAGGAGGAAGGGAACTCTAGTGAGAGTTTAAGAGCTTTTTCAGTCCCCATCTTTATCTTCTCCCTTCAGCAGTTTTTAGTCTGAGAACATTCTCAAACAACATGGGAGATCCTCCACAGCTTGACATGATCCTCCGCTGCCTTATTACTCTTACCTGACCTACCTGAGCCTATTTTGACTTGTAATCAGACAATCTTGTTCTTGGTTCTCAAGATAGCAGGCAAGTAATCTGAAGATTAAATGGCATGCCTTATCTGGATCTATTTGAACCATTCTGGTTCCAGAAATTTGTTGCATGCAACAACAGCATTTGGGATTCTCTGAAGTTTTCCAAGCAGAGCAATACTTCTCTTATGGCTCAAGATTCAGAGTTCTCAGACTGTCCAATTGCCTGGAAATTTTCTCATATACTAATACAAAGACATACAAACTATAACGAAAAGGGAACAGGGGACCCTAAAAGGGTGGGAAAGCAGGAGAGAAGCATGTATATCAGCTGGAGAGTCACACTAATTCTCACAAGACTTGCTGCCTTCTCCAGCTTATGAGGATTTAGAGTGACATAGTGTGTGATTAAGGAGCAGAAGAGAGTGGTTAAGAAAATTGCAGTTAAAAAAAATGAAAATAAAAAAATCACTTAGCTTGAAAACCTAAACTACACACATTCTGTTTCAGCCATGAAGTAGGAAGATCAGAAACCCGTTTGTCAGCATGAAAACTTGTGTCTTTGTTTTGTTCGGGAACATTAGAATCCTTTATTTTTACTTTATTGTATTTCATGGTTACTTATACGGTTCTTGCAGCAGCAGTGACAGATTAAGCAACTGTTTCAGTTTTATTTCTTTTTTCCCATAAAACACGTTGCCCATTCCCATACTCTTCCACTTCAGCTATGCTGATATTTCTGTTTGCTGAATTGGAACAGGGATCTGATGCAGGTAAAAAATAATAATACACCAAAAAGGATGCTGTTATTTTATAATTGAATCAAGCTCTGTGACTGGGTTCACTGGACAGTACCATGTATGGTGCCAGCAGAGCCGAGGAAAGAGTGTGAGGATGGGAGTAAGGGAGGGAGACTTTAGCTGCCAAAAAAATGGATGAGTAACAAGGTCGTCAGCTGGTGGAAACTACTTAAAATTATTTGAATTTCCTGCTAGATTACTCAAGGTGAAAGTGTGTCCTGTTATCCCCACAATAGTTACTAGTATAAAGATCGCTAATTACTAATATACTAATGATAATAAATACCAAAATATTCTATACTAAATAATACTAATAATACTAAGTAATACTAATAATAATAAGCAATACTAATTATACTGCATTGTAGTATACTGCATTGTATACTGCATTATACAGCATTGTTAGTATAATATAAATACTATGTGGTATCTATTTTGCACTGTGCAGAACAAATGTAGTGCCCTTCTTAAAATATAAAATGTGGACTTCTTAAAGGCCTTTAAAGGAGAATGATCCAAGAAATACAAATTTAACAAGCTTTCATGGTACTGAATTTCTAATTTTAATTCATTGTGAAGGCAGTAGGAATTTCAGAAACACATGTATACATACACAAAATCCCATTCTCTTTGATGGTATTTCTGGGTGGAATGGTTAGTCTCAGAACTTTCACGACAGAATTAATTTGCCCAGACAGAGACTAATGCATCTATGCAGCTCTAATAGATGAGCTAAATCTGAAGGAGTTCACCGTCCCCAGAGCTAACTCATGAGACAGAGTCTCGTTGATCCGACTGCTCATACTGCCTTTTAAAACACCCTACGCCAAATACTGCAATTGCCCAGGCTGCACAGATGCAATTACTAGAAGAATTTTCCTCAAAATCTGTTTAAATGGGAACACACACAACTTATGCCTTTAATAAGGTCTTGATGGGCAGACTTCAAAAGGTTCAGAGGCCCAGTTTGAAAGTACCCAATAACGTATGCGGTCTGGAGGTATCACAAAATCAGCCCTTCCTTCCAGATTTCTATTAGCTTGGTCTGTAGGAAACGGCAAATTTAGCACCACCAGTTTTCTTTTTATTTTTATCCTAGACAAACTTCTTTCAGTCCAAATTCAGTGAGATTGCACAGGTGTAAATCAAAGCAGAATTCAGCCACAAATCCTAAAATATACCTATTTTTTGTCAAAGAAACATGTAAACAAACTGTTTGTTCTTAAAGCTTTCAAATGGGTGTGAATGTTCTCTCATCAAAGGGAGAAATCCAAAATAACAAACTGTTCAGAAATGCCATGAGATACTAGAAAAGCCTCGTGTCTTTTTTGTGAGACTGTTATGCTTTTCTAAAGTATGATTATTATCTAATTTCTGCTCTTCTGCTGCTATACAAGAAAATCACCCTTCATGCCTTCATTTTACTTGGCTGAATCCTTTCCCTCTTGATATGTTTTCACATTTTAGGGAGGAATTACGGCATAAATATTTCATAGTGAAATTTAGGTACCAAAGATATTCCTATGAATCCCTATCAAAAAATCTGGTAAAGTTTTACAATAAGTCACAATTATCAGGCCTTCCTCTGGTATGCTGGAAGGAAAAGGGACATTATGCACATGAATTTAAAGAAAATGTTTTTCCTCTTAAACTCTTGTGTGATCCATGAACTATATAAAAGGCAATTCAGAGACTGTGAATGAAGCTATACATACAGCACATCTCTGGTTTCTGTTAACATCACAAACAACTTGAGCTTTGCTCTTGTGGTTACCATGAAATTACCAGAGCCCTTCAATATATTTACCTACTGTATGTTTTAAACACACACACACCCTTCCCAATAGAAAAAAATAAAAATAAAAATAAAAAGTGGGATTTCATAACTGTGACAAGAACAGGATAGGAGAGTTATGGTTGTTAACATGACTATGACATCATGTCCTAAGAATATGACCTTGTGCAGAGGAAAATTAGCTGAGGTAATAGGTCATCCCATTTGGTTTCACTGCTTTTCACTTCAAAATTTTGATCTCCTGGAGCTCAGACACTCAGACAAATTGCATAAAACCAAATCGTCATTTTTTTTTTCTGTTTAGTTATCTTTTACACTGTCTTGGCCTTTTTTTTTTTTTCTCTCTCATGCTATTTTAGTAGACTGTCTACCCAGACTGAAGTCTCTGCAGCAAACATGCATGTCATTCACTCTTTCTTTGTCTCTCACTGCCAGAAAATACAAATGTCCTGCATTTGCACAAAGAGAGTTTAGTTAGATAATTTAACAGTTGTTCTCTAGTTCTAACTCCAAACTCTAGCTCTAACCTACTACTGTGCAATTCATAATTCAAGGCTCTTCCTGGTTCACCAGGATAAGTCATCTGACCTGCCCCTGTCACAGTCTCCCCATTTTTTCTGGGGGCCTTTCAGGAACAAAGAATGAGCAGAGGTTTGCAATCGCATCCTGAGGATGCAGCCATAGAGGCTAACAAGTATCCCTGGGGTCACAAATCCAAAGCCCTTCTCACAGCTAACTTTGAATTTAGATCAAGTTACTCAAGCCATGTCCAGACAAGTTTTCAATGCCTCCAGGCAGGGAGGTTCCACATCTTCTATTAGCAATTTTTTACAAGACTTAACACCTGCCCCCACCCCTCATTGTACCTTTTCCTATATATCAAGACATATTTTTTTCTTGATTTGTAAATATTTATTACTACACTGTTGGAACAACGAGGTCAGCATTTGGCCTGGTGAACATGCAGAAACTTTCTGTATCATTAAGCATGTACGGTTCAGGTGCAGATGAGAGAGCTGCAGCACACTGTTCTCAGATATGCCTGTAAAATACAAATTGACCCTTGGTAGCCAGAGGTTTATTTCATACCTTGGAAAATGCTAATAAAAAAATAAAAATAATAATAAAAAAGCTATCTTAAAATAATTCATCTGCCTTGTAATTAAGCCCCAGTTAAAGCCACTCACAGAGTTCAAGGAACCTGTGTTTTCACAAAAATAGTGTAACAAGCAAAATGTTGAGACTCTGAGGACGGCCACATACAGTGATGATTTAGAGCCTAGAAAAAAAAATAAAAGTGTAGTGCACAATCTATTTTGTGTAGAACAGGCACCACCCAAAAAGATAAGAAGAAATGTTACTCTTGCTGGAAGATCAATGACAGCAGTGCAACAGTCAGCACATATGTGGCAAGCGACGCACTATCCAGGTGGTGGCCCTGACTTCCATGCTGTCACAGCTAGACAGCATGAGTATATGATAAAACTTCTTTGAAGCTAGCTCAGATATGTCTACCACATCTACTCCTACTTAATCAGTGCGCCCATAGCCTTAGTGAACTATTGTGATTAACTGTCATTTATATGTCTATTACAGTTAAAAGAATTTTTAACTCATATAACATGTGGTGTATAATATATGCCATATGAAAGATTTAATTGGAGCATGTAACTTTGATTATTGCTAATGAGAATTGCCCATATGTACTAGAGCTAGAGCAGAACTGTAACAATGATCCAAGGGCTTAGTATATAACACATGTATATTGATACCACTTCCACACTCTTTGGTTGCCAAAACAAATCATGTGATGCCATGCTATTCAACATATATAATTTGATTTATCAGTCTGGCAGATGGCATGTACTTCAGCCTCTTCCCACTTCTATTTTTGAGAGAGTTCAACATTTGTCCCTTTTTCCTGCATTATTCTTGTTCCTCAGACCCTTAGAAATATTATATCTCTTCTTGGTATTGCCACCAACAGTATGCTGGATTTTTCATAGAAAAAAAAATCAATCATCAGACCCATCTCTTGCCTGCATTTTCAAGTAAATATAAGCCCCACCACCACCACTGGAGAGAAGAGGAGAGGAGAGGGGAGGGGAGGGGAGGAGAGGAGAGGAGAGGAGAGGAGAGGAGAGGAGA
>JAUBNY010000048.1:8113612-8124479 GCA_032275445.1 Crypturellus soui | reverse complement strand
GAGAGGAGAGGAGAGGAGAGGAGAGGAGAGGAGAGGAGAGGAGAGGAGAGGAGAGGAGAGGAGAGGAGGAGGAGAGGAGAAGGAAGGGGAGAAGGGAGGGGAGGGGAGGAGTGTATAAACCATCTGACAAGTGACAAGAATGATAACAGCAAGCGAAATAGAGAACAGGCTCAGAGAACAAGTTTGACAAAAAGACGCAAATGGAGATGTGCAAAGAGCCTTCCTGAGAGAAAACTGTTGCTCTTTATGCCTGCTTTTAAAGGACGCAATTAAATGCAAGTATTTGTTTATGCACTGATGTACTTACATGTATGCAGGTAACATCTATGTACTATCTTACACAGGAAAAGCAGCAGTTCGATGTGAGCTATTGATAATGTAAGCTAACAATCAAATTTCCCTCTTTTGTGTGTAAATAAGGAGATGAGTAAAAAAAAAAAAAAGGTTTTGGTCCCTTCCTATATCTTAACACACATTAACTTGAAAACAATCAAGTACTCTGCCACATCAGCCTTCTCACAAAGACAGAGAACATTACTTCAGTTCCATAGCAGAAGTAATTGTGTGGACACCAATAACGCAGGAGAGCAGCAAGGATAAGAAACATTTAAATTTTCCTTTCCTGCACAAGGTGTATAAATCCACCTATGGTAACTATAGATGTATGCAGTTGAGCTATACTATGGAAGTCTGTTTACATGGAGTGAATCTGTACTCACTTCCCTCCTGTTAGGATGCTGCCTCTTAACTTTCACACCATCAACAGAAAATTGCTGGCTAACGAGGTGCAAAGTGCCTTGCCACTTTTTGGGATAAAGTTTTTTATCCATTGAATTGCTGTTGGCTGCCCTTTAAGATGACTTAGAGCATAATGTGTTGCATTAGCAAGGGAAATTTTGAAACCTGAATACTGAGACTAATAAGACTGAAATGCCTCAATAAAATTAATCAAAAAAGATTATACACAAAATTTACCCAGAAAAGTCCACTTTTCAGCATAATGTTGTCAAAAGTTAAGTATTCAATCAGAATGAAAACTTGCTAACTTGGTGTTATTTTTCATATTGAAAATTCCATGAATTTGGAAAATTTAATCTGGTTCTTGTTTTTGCATCCTGCTAATTTTTGCCTCTAACTTTATTTTATTTTATTTTATTTTATTTTATTTTATTTTATTTTATTTTATTTTATTTTATTTTATTTTATTTTATTATTTTCCACTGCTATATTTTTCCAACGGTAGGTTCAGAAAGCCTAGAAAAGTCATGTAAACAGTAGATGATTGTCCCGAAATATTATACTGACTGCTATTCCCTGGAATTAAGGTGTTGTCAGTTTAATTAATGGGAGTTATATTTTGCATAGCAACCAACACCTACAATCAACATACTATGAAAATAATTCAAGTTAAAGTAAATTAAGCAAATCAATATATGGGCTATAAAATTATGGGCTATAAAAATATTATTTGTTACTATTTTGAAGATTAAAACATGCAATTTAATAGCAAATTACATTGGGAATAGAAAACTCAGAGTCACCCTCCTCAGTGAGATAAATTGAAAATATGTTTTCAGGAAATGTGCATAAAGGCACTGCGTTCTTAATTTGCTTGATGGAGTTAGTGAAGAGGTTAAGCAGGAGACTCCACACCCTCTGTTGGCTGAAAAAGAGCCTGAGTTTTCTGATGAAATGAAAATGGGATGTCTGTTTTGGGAACAAGTCCATGGCAGGGCTCAAAGCAGGAATCTTCAGAGAGCAAATTCATATAATGCATAGCAGAAATTCACATTGTTTTTCTTGATTCTTCTGCCACACAGCAGTGAATATTCCAGCTTTATTTTATCCTTGTTGAACATCATCCTATATTTTTTCCAACAATATGAAGTCTGTTTTCCTCTTTGTTAGTAAAGGCTTCATAATACAGATCTAATGATATCTGTTCCGCAATCCCTAAGAAAATATAGTTTTGTGAAAATATGGCAATACCTATCTGATCTTGAGGGATACCAGTGTCACAATAAAAGTTCTTGCATATACTGAAAACCCTGAATAGATGTTTGGTTTCCTTTGTTGCATTAACTTTTCTACATGCAAGATTTCTCAGAGTAGAAAAATAATAGAATTGTTCTTGGAAGTTAATCTATAATAGGTCTAAGACCCAACATTCTGACCACGCTGTAGGGTAGTTATATGAAATTATAAGCAAATCATGTACTTTATGTTTACTTTCTATGTTTGAGCTATTTAAAAATGGAGGTCTAGTTTAAAAGCTTGTGTGCAGTGAGTTAGTGTCCATTGTGTTTTCAATTTGGATTTTCGTTGTTTCAGTAAGTTATATATATGGTACATATATAGTTTTATTGAAGGCAAGCACTTAAGCATGTGAAAGACATTACCATGAGGTTAACAAGAATGTTAGCTTACATTTAATCTTCTGTGATAATTGCCTGGATACACATTTGTACTCCAGAATACTGTAAAGTAGCCTTCTCCTTTTTCATTGGAGAATAAGAAACCTCCTTTTTCTGTGTAGCCAAACTATGCACAAAGAGCTCATCCAAAATAGTCAATGTACAGTGAATTCAAAGCTTAGTTTAGCTCCTTGTTCCTGTCCATGAAGTTGTATTTCAGGACAAATTAGATAAACCACTCTTAAAACTAAGTAAGAGCGATCACACGTGACCCTAATTATGGAGTTAAATCATACAAATTTCTTGTGTAGGTTACCAGAGGCTATTTATGTGTGTGTGCCTGTTTATCTTAATTTGTAGGTCAATGGTTTTGAGTGAGTACTGCATGTTTACTTGTATACAAATAAGTATACATTTTTTACTCCTATGCATTTCAGAGCTGTTTTATTTAAGATTATCCTATCAAGATTTCCATTTAAATTTCTGGTTCTAGGAATTAATAAAGCTGTGGTAAAAAGTTTTAACAGTCTGAAACTTAGGCATGACATCAGCCTAGGAAAAATACATTTTATCATCGAAAGCAAACGAAAATAATTCACTCATCTTTTTTTAACACTCTGAAAATACAGAATAGACATTTTTGGTTTTAGAATTTTGTGAATATTGTTCTTCTATAACTCAAAAAAAGTTTCATTTTCAGAAACATTAATTTTAGGGCAACTATCTTATGTACCTACCAATGTTCTGCATTAGTTCCTCATCTCATACTGATGAAGTTTCTGAGAACTAGAAAAGCTTTTAAGTTAAGTCTCACTACAAATATAAGATAAGCTTGAAGGCAGCTAAATTGGTCTAGAGAACAGAGTCAGGGATAGAAAGTCAAAGCCTAAGACCTCTTCCCGGTGTCCCCATTCATTTGTCATGCTACTACAAAGAAGTCAGAAAGGCTTTCAGAAGATACTTGGACTCCTTGAGTGAGATCTGTGGGTGGCTGTGCACCTGTATCTTCAAGAATCTGCTTAGGAATGCTCAATTTTTTTGCAGTAAACACCTTTCTTACCTAGGTCCCAGGGAAGGATCATATCTTCCTAAATAATATTATACATCATGTTTTATGCAATATTTTCTCATGTAATTTAGCCTGCTCCAGTATTGCATGACAAAATACTAAGAGATAGAAAAATAGGTGCCAACAGATCTGAAATACTTTTGTCTGAGTTTTGAGCTCTGCTTCAGAAAATATACTGGGAAACAATTAAACTTCTGAGAGGCAAATCACTCTAAACTGGGCACAGGACGAAGACAACTAGGTTTGAGGCCTTTGGTCCAAAGCTATTCATGTCCTTCCAGCACTGAGTATGAGCAAAGAAAGTCCAAGTAGATGTGTATGGCAATAATGCTTATAAAGATGACAGAGGTATTAAATCTGGCAGAAACATTGCTATCTGATCAGCTAGAAGAGCACCAAATTACTAGAGGTGGAAGTACTCCACAGCAGGAATTTTGCTAGATTTTTGCTTTGTGTTTGTTGATGTTTGTTTGCTTGCTTGTTTGTTTTGCTCTGTTTTGTTTTGGTTTTGGTTTATGTCATGGATAAAAATGGAAATCAGGAGAGATGAAAAGAAAAACCTGCAAAAATAAAAGTATTAAATGCACTACAGGCAGAAAAAAATAAGAGAGTGAGACAAGGAGGAAACAAACAGACTTGAAGATAGAAACAGAAGATTAAGATTTTATTAAATGGTAATGCTATGTAATAAGAGGGAAAACTGGGAAAATTAATAATAAAAAGATAGTATTATCCAAAAAAGCTTTATTTTCTCTCTGTATCTCTCTCACGGCCTGACTCTATGTGACTATAAAATGGCTCCATGACATGATGCAGAAAACTCATTTGAATTCAATAGTCTATCCAAATCTATAAAGGAATGTGTGTGTTTAACAGAGCTGGGGCTTCAGAAGCAAGTTACAGAGAAATTATGTAGTTTATGCCTCATCTTAGCAAAACACACAAGACCAGAGTGCTCGAGACAGTCGTGCCTGTGACTGTATGTACCCTAGAAGTGAAATCCTGATCTTACTGAGGACAAAATGGCAGCATTCCTGTCAATCTCAGTGGGCATAGCCTTCATTCAAAATGTGTGTTTTAATCTGTAAGTGATTCAAATTCCCCATATAAATTTACATGCACAAAAATATAAGTTGTGTAACCATATCACTAATTATTTGGGTACAATTGAACTGTCACAACTTATATAAAGCTCTGCAGTTCATAAAATCATTCTTTAAAGAAATACTTGTATTCTCATGGTTAGTTATTAATGTTAAATGCTCCAGCTGTTGTTCACCAAGGCAGCTCCTGTGGCAATAGCGTTTTTCACCTTTATAAAATTTATAAGGAAATGTATAAAGAGCAAGGAAAGCTAATTGCAGTAAGGCCTTGGTGCATCCTCTATACAAGCGTATGCCTGGGAATGGAGAGGAGATAAGCCAGAAGTGACGTGCTACTTGGTCTTTACCATACCTGAGGGTAGCTGTCAGTCCTGGGAAGAACAGATATGTCATAGGTAGCAGCAAAATGGCTCTTAGCTTGCTGGATCTGACCATAGCGTTCCCTTTTCCTCCATTTTGCTCTTCTGTTCTGGAACCAAACCTACAGTAAATGAAGAAATAACCATGAAGATACGTTCACTGACTGCTTAAAGAGTCTTAGCAAAAAGCCCAGAAATTTGGGGCAGTAGCTTGCAAAATATCTGTGTATCTAGGAAAGAAAAGTCCTCTGCCTACAAGTGAACAGCTTGCAGTCCGTGATAAAGGTAAATCTTTCAATACATCTTAAGTTATTTATGTCTCTTTTAAAAGTATTATTTCCTTTCCATTGTCTCAAAAATCACCCAAGGATGCTAGTGCAAGTTGCTCCACCTATCAAAAAGTTAGTGCTAATTTTGGGAAAGCTGAACTCGTTAGGTGAAAATATCCATTCAGCAGCAAGTCATATGGTAAAGAAACTTTCTACTTAAGTTCTCATGACCACAGACTAAATAAGACAAAAAAAGAGCTGGCTCACAGAACAATAGTCTGTGCTCGCAAAAGGCTTTCAGCAAGGAAGGGCCGCAGATAGCAATGATGGAAAATAATAAAAATTATGAAATTACAGATGATTTAAAACTATTATGACACTTGTCTGTCTTTTTTTTTTTTGTTGTTGTTGTTGTTGTTTTAGAAACATGTTTCCAGCAGTGGAAGACTGAAAATATGATATTTCACACCTACATTATGAAACAATTTAGACGTAGATGTGAAAGAGTGCCATGCTGGTCAACTAAAACTTCCTCTCTGCTTAAATAGCCTTTTGATTCGTCCAGTATTTTAAGCAGCATATGTTATCTCAAAGCCTATTTATTATATGTACAGTTCTTACTGTGGCTGATATCTATGTCCTGTGATTGTCAAAAATATTCCCCTCTTTGCAGCAGTTTAATTTTGAGGAGTCTAGCCTAAAAACTGATTAGAAGTAGTTATTCTGATGAACTAAAGGGACTACTAAACCAAGTAACTCCTCCCTTATAAAGGCAATATTATCCAAGTTGGTCCTTATTGTTCAGCTATAAACAAATTTATTCCCACTCTTTTAAAATGTCATACATTTAATAGCGTCATTATTTTTTATTTGAACAACAGAATTGATTAATATTCTTACATTCCTACTCCTTTATGAATCCATTTAGATAGACATGGTGTTTGAATAGATCTATTTTTGATAGACATGGATCATAAATCTAATTTTGAGGATATTTTGTGACTTCCTGATAGTGAGTTATTAAAAAAAAAAAGAACACTATTTGTTTTATAGCACAGTTTTTGCCTTGGCCTCTGAAGAGCTTAATTCTCCTTTGATGCTGCTTAAGTGAGGCGTATTTTTGCTTATTTCAATTTCCAAAGATTTGTTACAAATTTAGTTTCTGAAGTTTATAAAAATTCACTCAACAGTCAAAGCAAAGCCCATGCATACAACTGCCAAACATATATTGTTAGGGATCTTGTTGGTAAATTTGTATTATTTATTACGCCTGAAGCTCAGGAAAAAGAAAGAAAAATTTCTCCTGTCTCCACAGGAGGCACCAAGAACACACTAAGGGAATTTAGTAATGAGGTTCTTTCATTGAAAAAGACCTTGACAATCTCCTTAAAATGGGTGCCAATTACTACACTGACATGCAGCAGGAAAGAGAACAACTTAGATAAATTAGATTCAGGTTGGCTCTCTCTGCATGTATGCAGCTCAGAAATTAAATTGGATTGTGAAGAAATGGCGGTGAAGGGAAATGTGTGTAAGGTATCCAGCTGATTGGCCTACTAACCTAAATCAAACAATTTGCTTGAATTTATAGTAACTAAAGGAGAAAAATAATAATAATAAAAAGGCCTACTTTTTTTTTTTTTCCTTTGACAATCCTCCAAAATGTTTCTGTTTACAACACTTTACTAGAAAATGACTCTTGGCAGAGATAAAGTAACCATTTGCCTCCAAAAAGCAATGTAAAAATCTGCTGCTTGTTATCCTTGAATTGCCAGATGCTTGCCTCTAATGATGTAAGACCTTCTAAATTGCTTAATCTTGTGATGGAATACTGTTGCTGCCCTGGATAAAAATGCTCACCATTTCCTTTCATATTTGACATATCAGAAATGCAAAGATCAGTTGTTTTTTATGCATAGAAAAAGCAAAATTTGTATAAATAAAATAAAAAATAGTATATCATGTGAAAGTCTATTGCAGACATACTTTAGCTTTCACATATGCTTTCTTAGTGTTAATACTTTTACCATACAAAGTTTCTGCAACTCTGGAAAAAAAAAAGTAATTCAGTTTATTTTAACCCTTTATTAATTTATTAAGGGAATATATGTCATAATTCCAGAATTATGCAACTGGAAGAACAGCAGTTAAATAGCGTTTTCTAGCGTTAGCATTTTCTAGCTAGCATTTTCTTTTAAGTCAGGGTAAATTCTAATGAATAGAAGTCATATTTCAAAAGATCTGCCAAATTCTGGAGGAAAGGGATTCCACGGAACCTGAAGAGTTTAACAAAAAAGAAAAAGAAAGAACACTGAACTAAATTACATTGAAAATTGCCATCAATGATACTTTATCGATGTAGCTAATGGAAGAATTTCAACTCTGTTTTCAGATGACAATAGCAAACATGCCATCTGGTTGAATAGACATGAAAAGGGCATTTATTTATAAAATTAATTAGTTGAACTAGTTTCTGAAAGTGATCTTGGTTTAATTTCTGTTGTATGCATGTGCGCTGACGTCTTTTTCTTTATATACATGTGCGAGTATGTGTTTAATTACAAGTTGTGAAGTTGTTATCATATTCAAGTCACTAAATTAAAAAAATGAATCCCAGTCAGTAAGAAACTACATCACTCCTATTCCCTAAATTGAAACGATGAGTATTACCGGAATGGGGAAGATCTCTAAAAATAGGACAAACTTGGAAAAGACAGCTCACACCCATTTGTGCGGGAAGATATCTTAAGAGGGAAAGAACTATGTTTCCTGTATATTTAGCTTCTCTTCTCACCATTACACATTCAAAGACATAAATATTGTCAGCATTACTGTACATGCACATGCTGAATAAATCAACTTTGTACATCGTTAACATAGTCAAATGCAGCACTAAGTGGTCAACAGTATGTTTCGCTTAGAAGTTAGAACAGCATTATGAGTTGGTTGTGCAAGTTTAAAAGCAAGCAAATGTCCTGCCCAATTTTGAAAGCATTAAACTCATTCCATTCTGCAGAAATAAAAGTACTGAATTCCCACCATACGCAGACATCCACATGCACACGCACATACATTCATGGGTGTGAATACACACTGAATATATACACATTTGTCTATATATGCAACTTCATTGTATCTTCTTGAGTAGAAGTAAAAAATGTGATTACTTTTTAGTTTGGACTTTTCATTTCATAACACATGGAGAATCCTCTGTGTTTGCGTTCTGTATCGCCACCAGTCTGAACTACAGCATCTCCCTTTAATGGGATCTTTACACGTTAACACTTTGCGTATTCACTGATTGGAAGTCTGACTATAAAACGGGGCTACCAGAGATCAAGCCTCCATCTGTACTGATGTCTTTTTTCTCATCTTTTAAACAACTTTCGAGCACAAATTATTTTAAAAGTAACCGTTTAGTTTATCATAGTAGTTTATATCTATAAATTAAAAAAGAAAAAGAATAAGGAAAAGAAAAAAGAAAACAGGCTAATTACTATAACCTTACAGGCTTTTGTACAATCCCCAAGAGAGTCATTGGTCAATCCCTAAGACGCGTAACTTGCCGCAGAAGTGCCGAGGCAGGTTCCTACCTGGACTCTGGCCTCAGTGAGCTCCGTTCTCAGAGCTAGCTGCTCTCTTACATAGACATCGGGGTAATGAGTTTTCTGGAAAACTTTCTCCAGTTCCTCCAGCTGCAAACTGGTGAAAGTTGTCCGATGCCTCCTCTTCTTGCTGCTGGAGACGTTGCTGTCACACTTATCTCCAAGTTCATCCAGGTCACCCTTCTCCTGCATCCCTTTCACCGGAGACATCCTAAGGTTGCTGCAGTTGTCCATAGGCCTGCTCAGCTCTGTGTGCAGCGGCTGTCCCTCCACTTTAGTCATTCCATAGTTCACTGTGCGCAGGGTGGGGAAATAAGTGGTTAAAGGGGGAGTTCAGACTCAAGCGCTCGTATACTACAGTTTCACGGTGAACTGGGTTCTACTTAAAAACTATTTCAATATGAGAATGTGGAGAAAGTATTGATAATATGAATCACAAATAAAAAAATTATTGGCACATATAATTCATAGATATGAACTGAGAACTGTGTTCGATTTTTTTTTTTTTTTGGTTTAAGGAGTCACATGAGAATACTTTTATTCTGCTAAATTCTGCTAAGTAAAATAGATAATCCTCTATGAAATCAGCTCCCACTGGAGTTGCCCAGATAAGGAATCTTAGTGCAAAACAGATTTTCATATAAAATAAGTGGCATAAAGCTATTGACAAATGTTCCTTAAACTCAGAAGCAGATAAACGAAAGCCGCTCAATTTCTATGAAAAAAACTATAACATAAACTAAATAGGTGAAAAATGACAAATCGGGGAGCAAAAGCACACAAAACTGAAAATTAGCCTCACTTTGCAGACTCTTTAGGATCCACTAGCTGCTCTCAGATTTGTAAAGTGGAATTGTTTACAATTAAGTTTGTTATGGTTATAAAATAGTTTCTGCAAAATGTTAACTAGTTAAGAGATGGTTTCATATACTTTATATAAGGATTGCAGGAACTGTTTGTCTTTAGGTAAAATCTGAGTGACATAAGAAATATTCCTCTGTAGATTCTTAATAAGAAATTAAAATAGTATATATTTTTTATTTTTATATATCTCATATAACTTAAAAAATATGCAAAACGTTACAAGATGCAACATTCCTTATTTTTTCATTTGCTCCCAGAGACAGGAAAGAAAACGTTAAAAATCCTATTTTTAGGACGAAACAAACTGCATAGTTGTCATGTAATATACGATGAGTCCGAGGTGATTTTAACTAACACAATGTTAAATACTTACCATCAACACAGAGATAGGAAATGCCTCAGAGCCCCCAAGGCACACATGAAACGAACTAATTAAGAAAAGCTTCAATCTGTTAATCAATTTTCTGAACTTTTTGTAAATTGTGCTTGCAGAAGTCTGTCTGTTCCTTATGAACTGTTTCCTACAAAATGATGTTCTCAAAAAAAAGCTTTAAGACTTATGCGAAGTCAAAAAATTAAGATAACTTTAGTCGCGTTACTGCAGAAGATTTTAACAGTGTTTTCCGACCTTCTGCTGGATAAGAAATTTTACATTGTTTCATGAGCATTGAATTATTATACTGTAGAAATAATCTCGCAAAATTATAGGCTGTTTATAAAATAGGCTGGTCCATGCTGTCGTTCGCAAAGAATCTACGAAAGGAAAATAATATTGAACAAAGTGATTTGAATTATCTGAATTAGTAATTTTTTTTTAATCTACATTAGCAGTCATGGGATATACGCGTGTTACGCGCTATTTAGCAACACACCAGCGAAGCGCTGTCGTTGCAGCCCGATCTCTTAATGCTCGGAAACGCGACCAAAATGACCTTCCGATTTGCATCCTTTAGCGGTACCTGGCAGCCTGGCAAGAGTGGTGGGCACAGCTCGCCGCAACTCACGGCTACACTTTTTTTTCCGGGAGAAAAAAAAAAAAAAAAAAAAAAGAATAAAAATATATGATAATAATTAAAATTAAAATATTTAAATCAAAATTTACAAAGAGGGGGAAATCTGCGGCCGCGCGGAGGGGGCGGCGCGGAGGCTCCGCGGCGCGGGCCGGGGCGCGCGGGCCGGGTCCT